>OMNN01026012.1:0-12852 GCA_900302755.1 Chromis chromis
GTAAAATAAAGCTTTTTTGTCTGTGATTTTACTAAATATTATCTGTAATTTAAAAAAAAACGGGGGAAAAAATCTGTGAAACAACAGCAAATGCAATGTCATACAAGAACAAAGTACCTTTCATAAAAATACATATTTGATGTGGACATTATGTACAGTTTTAGCCTGTTTTATTTACATTTAACGTGTAAACAAGTTTTTTCCTGTTATTTTACTAGTTATTATCTAGTTATTATCTGTAATTTGGGAAATGAATTGTACATTTATCAGTAAAAACTGTTTATTTATTATTACAGTGTGCCTAATAATTGTTGAGACAACAATAAAAACAAAAAATCTGCAACTTTATGGTAGAGCTGGGAGAAAACTCACATAAATCAGTCTGACAAAACCTCTGTTTGTATCCTCATGAATGTTCACATAAGTTACTGAAATATTGGAGGCTTAATGAAAGTGACCGACTGACCAACAGACCAACTTATCGATCCACAGAGCTACAATTACAAACTACAACACAGTGCCACGTGTCATTCCAAATACAGTTTCAAAGTAATCAAAGAAACTCTTCATACTGAATTGAAGGTATTATTATAATTCCCACATTTTATTTTTCCTCAGAAAAGTACTGGGATGAAAAAACCTTCCAGTAAAGACCCCACAGTTCAGCTAAGTCAATTCAAGACTGCCAGCGAGGACTGTCACTATGTTCATGTTTGGAGCTAGTAAGATTGGATTGACATTAGTGGATATTGCTGTTGTGGCCGTGTCAATAACCTTTCAGTCTGTGAGGGGGAGCCACGGGAAGCTTTCCATTCCCTGATCTAATTAGCTACCGACTAAGCTAACTGAACCCGGGCGATCCCCCTGGCCGCTCCAACCAACAGCAGCCAGCCGGGCGGAGGCCAGAAGGTGGGCTGCCACCTGAACTTGGTGCACCGATTACAGCTGATCCCTCTGGATCTTGTGACGGATTCTGCCTCTAGTCTACATCTCGTTGAGGCCTACTTGTATATGGTAACCACATGAAGACAAGAGTGACAAATAAGCATGGAAAGGGAGCAGTTTGAAGGCTCGGTAAAGCAGCGGCAGAGGTCAAATGGATCCATGTTTCCACAGTAGAGGATATTAGACCTGTTTGGCAACACAGAGTAGGGCAGAAAACATATGAATGAAGATGTTAAAGATCTGAGTCTGCACCTTTCTTGAAGAAAGATGCTGTTAAAGATCTGAAGCTGACTCAAAGTTGTGAGCTGCCAACAAGAGCTAGCATAATTCCAGCCACTATTGAAGCCAGTTTTAATAATTTTTCAACCCCAAACTCCATCAAATGTCTTTGTAAAACTTCCCAAACACCATTCCTCAGTCCTTAGCGTCAGCAGTTCATTAGCCGTTAATGCACACAGTCTGCCCAGAGACAGATGAATGCACATCAAACAAAATGGCTACCTTGGTTTCCACGTGTTTATCCTCCAACTGCATCACCCTGTCAAACTTGATACTATATAGAGGGCAGCCTGCCGCCTCTCAGGCTTTTGACCCTGTTGTGGTCCACCAGCTGTCCACTTCTTTTAGAATTCCCAAAGACCTGCTGCCCTCCTGCGGACTGAGCGACTGAGCAAGTCTCCCTCTCTCTCGAGCCTTAAACATCATCTTCTACGGCGTGAGGTGAATAACTTTTGCAAGTTCGGTAAAAAAATAAATAAAAAGACCAGTCACCTCTTCGACAATGAAGCTTTGGTGCCGCACGTCTTGCTGGTCAGCTTCTGTACGAGTGAATCCACAAGAGCAGTTGAGTTTCAACGTCAAAGTGCAGGTTAAGTGCGATAAGCGGAATGAGCATATGCCAGGGGGAAGATAATGACTAAAAATGACTTTCCATCTCCCTTACACAAAGAGAGACAGGTACAGGGGCACAGCTGCTCTGGAAGATTAATGGTGCTGCCAGATGTAGGGACTCTGGAGAGGGTGACCAGCTCATGGTGCTCTTCACCAGGCTGGAAGAGGACAAAGCAGCCATCAGAGAAGCACGGGGCAGGCACAGGGAGAGGTGTTGATTCATCACTGCATGCAGAGTGTATGATTGCATGACAGCAATGAGCAAAACCTGCCAGAGATGACAAGCCGAAGGTGTGTAGAGGTTCTAATAATGGTATTTTTGCTGGCAATGATACCTTAAAAGCTGTGCCTAAATCTCTTCAATACACACAATAATCCTTAAATAATGAATCACCTTGCATTGATGACACCTTGCCAGTAATGCAAAACATATTTAAAAAGATTGACTTCTATTCCACACCTCATTCCGCTAAAGCCGTGTGACACAGTCTGAATGTGAGGGAACTTTCAAAAAGCCTAGCATTGTCACAGCTGGCTTCTGCACAAGAAGTGGGATCATCAGAGGCCAAAATATATCAAACAATTTTAGGAAGTGACAGAAAAAAAAAGACAGCGCTGTCTCTCTTCTTCTTTAGTCACCTCTGACTCACCTCTGGGTCACCTGAGCAAACCACATGCCATCACAGCAGTGTCAATACTGCAATTTGTTTTTCCATTTTCACCGTTATCAAGGTTAAACGGAACAAATCAATCAATCATCTCAGCTGGTGCAAAAAGGGGGGGAAAGTACCCTTAATGTCCGAAAATAAAGGTTATAAATAATACGGTAAGAGAAACCTAATGCTTGTGATAGAAATTTCTCAAAAAGGCAATTAACTGTGGGCAGGGGAGGGAGAGAAGAGGAGAAACCTGAAACAAATGCCTTCTGAAAGCCCTTCTGCCAAATCTCAGATGCGGGGACACCGGTTCCTTGTTCTCAGTACAGAGAGAGTTTCAATTACATGCAGTTTGCCCTTGGTTGGGCTATTTCAATATTTTATGTTGATACATTACCACTGCAACACGCCTTCATTCATTTTCATTCAGAGGAAGGAGCTTTGAGCAAAAATAGACTCTTTATCAAGCCGCGCTCGGTGTTATATTATTGTGTCTGTCTCGATAGAAAATAGATCATAGAGAAGACAGACTGCCTAATACATAAATGAGAAATGCACAATTACTTTTCACATGGATTCCTGCAGAGCCAAGAGTGGCATTGAGATTGCTCTCGCATAGCTTGCGCAATATCAGTGACATATCTTGTGAATGTTAGCATGTAATTGGTTCAACCAAAAGCATGCAGTGATACATTAAGGGTGTGTTTTTCTCTCGATTCTGCATAATACTGGGTTACTGACACAACGCATGCTGTTCATGAAACCAGATAATAGAGAAAGGCATTTACAGTACGCCGGGGACCACTTTAAATGGATGTGACATCATGTGATACCGAGGTGTACCAAGGAGGTCACCACACACCTGTGCAACATACAACTTCCTCAGACAATGTGACATTTTCATGCACAGGCCACTTGACGAGCAATGACAGATATGTGAGTGCAGGCCTCTTGTGACCTTTAAAGCACACTCAAAGACTCGCTGAAAGAATTTCAACTGTAACGCCTTGAATTGTCTTTGAGTAAAGGCCACAGTGAGGGTTAATACATCCCGTATCAGGCTATATTGTCCAGAATCTGTCTCCCCACCCAAGATTTCATTAAGCTTCTTAGCGGGGAAGGCTGCGAGATTGATTGGCTGCTGGTATTTATTGGGCACTGATGGCCCAGGTGCTGTGGAATACAAGCATCAAGCTTTGTTTTTATATCTAGTTTATAGCACAGCTGTTTCTGCTAGCGCTGTGCACATAATCACAGCGAAGACACTCAAATCATCATCAAAAGCTCCTGAAATGCAAATAAAAAAAAGAAGAAAAAGAAGAAAAAAAAGAGCAAGTCTGGAGCTATTCTCACAGCTCTAAAGGCATGTGGTAAAGGTCAAGATGCCTCAGAGGAAGTTTTCGCTCTGCAGTCCCAAACTTGATGGGAGCCTCCTGCAACACTCAAAAGTTTGTAGCTCATAACTGCAATTGCCTCATTAAAAATATTACACGCCCCCCTCCCACGCCAACACCTTGCTCAGGAGCTGTGCGTCCTCTAGAAACATTATTGGAGCGGGTGGCAGGTCCGCTGGAGTGCCACTCTAATCATTGTAATGCATCTCTGTTCTTTTAATTAAGGGATAATGTCCAATTTCATGACGTTTATGAGGTTATAACATCCATTAGCCTGCAACAGATGCTGAGGCTGAACAGCTAACTAGCCTCGAGCTGAGCCACACGGGTCCTCCTCCAGGCCAGCAAGCCACACTGTCCAGCACTTAATGGTGAAAGACATCCACTCCGTCTCTCCACTTCTTCTCTTTTTTGGATGCTAATTTTCCATACTTTTGTCTTCTATTCTCTCTGTATCCATTCCGTGTTTCTGCCTCACAGCAGAAATTGGAAGGAGATTTAAAGAGTATAGCTATTGAACTTTAAACAGCTTATAGCCATGGAACATAAAACTGGCATTTAAAATTTGTGATTGCAATTAAACGCAAGTTATTCGCAATGAGAATGTCAAAAGCAGTTCTAATCATTTTTATTGTGCCGCTTAATTATTGCATTGCACTTTTTCCTCACCCGAGCCAAATGCTTTCTGGGTGCATAATTTCAACCTTTAGCTCCTCTTCTCACGCTTATGCCAACAGCAAGATGAGCAGTCTGCTCGCTAGCCCCTCAATTCCAACAAAATGAGTCTGCCTGAACCTCTCCAACACTCTATATTCTTTGGGCCTACAGCCAGCCCTCCTCTCAGTGGTGACCTCAATTTTCTTATAAATACCTTTCCTACCAATCCCAGTGAAGGGTGAAGGACACAGTCTACTCAAAGCATCAATTGAGATATTATTAGTCTGCTGTGGCACCAAACTATGAAATATTTATATCCATAGTGGGAATTAACAGTGGTCACATACTAAAATGGTGGCTGATGCAGATGCAGTGGCAGAAAACCAGCTACCATTTGGCAGATATGCAGTATTGTGTTCCACGACTGGTTGCATTATTATGTTTTCATTTCGGAAAACCTTCAGGTTTGGGGGTAACAACGCAGGACGGCTCGGACAGCACTTGGGGAGAATTTAGCACCAACTTTATCGAAAATCGTAGCAGTTTATTTGTCGCGGGATATCTGTCCGGTAACAAATTATCTTTATGAGCCCGTCCTGCCCCAGTAGACCAATCCACCACAACTCCCCTGAGGCTCCGCTGCCAGCCTCCTGTGATGGAGACTGACTGGAATTGGCAACGATGGTGCCAGGTCTCAGGATCCAGGCTTGGAGGACAGGGGAGTGAGATAGACTGGCTGTCCCCAGGGCAGGGTGAGGGTCTGCTGGGCAGCTGTCCGGTAATTAGTGTCCTCCCTTGTGCTTGCCCCCTGGCATCTGTCGGATCAGCGGCTAACAGTGCATGTGGCCCAAATCCAGCTCTCAGGACGCAGTTCAGTTAGAACCATTAGGCCTTATTTAATCACACACACCTGCAGTTAAACACACACCTGGTCAAGTTATGTGATAGATGTGACGGTGTACAACCAAAGTATGTAAACCCCCGTGCAATATCACTTAAATGTGAAATGATTCAAAATTGTACCTACCTGACAGTAACTGCATTACCTTTAAGTTGAAAAGTAGGTTATTTGTTCTTAGGTGAAATGAAAAACACACAATTCAGATTGACTGAATTCAAAATACAGGCCTCACAGTTGGAAGTCCATGCAACAAATGTCTGTACACCTTCCACTGTTTTTGATGACACTCTCCATCCTGCTTGGCATGAATTTCTGGAGAGATGTTGCAATTATTTAGAGATGTTCTGCCATTCTTCAGAGACTATTTTATTCAGCTGCTCTTTGCTGTAGGGGCTGTGTTGCTCTGCCTTTCTCGTTAAAATACCCCAAAGGTGTTGTGTCGGATTCAAGTCAGGCGATGTCCAGGTCATAGTTTTTCCTTTTGTTCTTCTTTAGAAATTCTTGTGTGATTTTGGATCATAGTCATGCTGGAATATTCCTGTTCTGCCAAGCTTTTGGAGACTGGAAGTCATCTTGTCAGCCAGTATTTTGATATTTCCACAGATATTCATGGTGGCGTCTATAAATGTCAGCACCCCATCACCTTTGGCACTCATGCAGCCCTATATCCTCATACAACAAACTCTGTGTTTCACTGTCAGGACTATGCCTTCAGTGTGGTATCTTTTTTGATCAGACCAAATAATGTGCTCTCAATATTCATCAGGCTTCTTTTCATGTTCAGACACAGCCCATACAGTCAAAGCTGAGAAGGTTCTGGTGTTCACAGTCCATGTTAATGCAATTAGGCAAACTGGAAATCTTCAATCACAACTAAGTGTTTTGACTTTTGTTGCATTAAGCGTCTACTTTTAGGCCTGTATTGTCAATATAATCTTTCCAATTTATTTGTATTGGATTGTTCATAAGAGGAAATTCTCGACTTCTCAGCTTAGAAAAATACAATTATTGAGACATTTGATAATTAAGAGATGTTACACAGGGGTGTACACACTTCTGTTGTACACTCTATATCTGTCTCTAAATATAAGTCATATGGGACGAGCAACTCTAAAACCTTAATATGACTTTCTCCTGTGAGAGTTCAACATTACTTGCTCCATTCTTCTCATACTGACCTGTGTGGCCCCTTCAATGCGGCTTTGGCTGACCATTTCCAGCCACAACAATGAACTTTACAAAAGAGAGAAAAAGCAGCTTTTCCCCGGAGTCCAATCTCTCAGAAGGGCTTTAAAAAGTCAGACTGAATGAAAAGAATGCTACGCACCATCAATGCCTCTATATGGATATGCCGTACAGTAAAACATGCTATAAGACAACAAAGGCACTCTACTTTTACTGCACTTTGTGTGGCCCTGCCTCTGGCTTTCATAAAGCAGTTAGTGTTTACCACACTTGGCTGAGTAATAACCCTGTCGTAGGACAAACACAACTGTACCCTGAAGATATAACTCCAGAAATCCTGTGCTGGTCAAGTGTCTATAAATCCCTCCCCTTCTCTCCCGATGTCACTCTTTGTATTACCCCTGTATTACGTATACACGGCACTATAGTTCATAATATCTTGGTCAGAGTAACATGGTCCGTTATCCTCTCCTCTGTTGCTTGAAGCAGTCTTTATCCAGTGTGCTCATCCTTTTCCTCTAATTCTTCACTTCATGTCCACACATAAATCCTCATTCACAGTTTGAATTCTTATCTGGAACTTTAGTGTCGCATCAGTTTGGAAATAGGAACATTTTCTTATGATCAGCCGGTTCTGACAGATTAATCAACCTGTCTGTTTTCTTTGAAGCTGCTTTTGGATGGTGCTCTCGTCTCTCTCCCATGCTTTACTGCTCTTTTCTTCTTTGTGGTATCAGTCTCAACTCCCTCAATCCCTCCTCCTTCCACTGTGTCGTCTTCCACGGTGCATCAGTCGGCCTCAGTCGCACTTGGAGTGAGAGCCTAAGTGTCCTTGGGTGAAGGGGGTTCCCGAGGAGCTAATGGTTACCGCGGTATGACTAATGGGGAAAAAGCGTGACAAAATAAGACAAATGGTTTGGACCAACTTCATTACCTAAGTGACAGCTTGACGGTCCTGCTGTATAATATGGTATTTTTCATCTGTGACGCATTTGGCAAAAGAAAATGACGGCGGGAGCAGGGACTAACTTTTTTATGACATCAAAGCGCTGCTGATTTTATACCTGCCTGAGCAGCAGAAGTAGTTGGGAAAGTTTGGAATTTTTAAAGATGTTGTGTGCTTTGAAATACAAGCATACAGTACGCGGAGCGAATTTTGGATTTGGAGTAGCGATACAGTATTCTGATGCATTGGAGAGTGTCTTAGGTTTTCTGACATCAAACTACCAGGCAGATTGGCACCTACAGGCTAGCACTGGCAGACTGTTTACTCACCAACCTCCCTTTTTTGTATTATACATCTATGGACACGTTCTCACTGGAGACACAAAGCACAATGGCACATGGAAGCCTTTATAATGCATCAGCATTCAACAAAATAAAACTTGCATGGTTATTCCAGTCAGCTGTGTTAATAAAACGGATTCCTAATGACTGAAATCTTCGTAATCACCACCACTAAACAAAGACTCCGGCGGGAAACTGTTTAAGAATAAAAACTATTCCTTCAGCTTTTGATGATGAAACGGTTCGTGTTGTTGACAGCTGTTTCTGAGATCTCATTGGAGGTTTGCGCTAAATAAAGCTTCATCTGCTCAATATCAGACCAGTTAATTTTTCATGAAAGGAAAGGTCACATCCACTGTAATCTCAAGTCTCAGTCCCTGTGTATCAGCGGCTGCCTGTCTTATGCTGTAGCATACATTATTCAACAAATACTTGGGAGTTCTTCTAGAGGAATACTGTGGTTCGCCTCACTGTCTTCCTTTGAATTACACAAATTCTACTACAATATTGCAAAGGTGGCCTAAATAATTCACAATTTGCTTTTCTTTTCTTGGTGTTGAAACCAGAAGGAAGAAAAAAAAAGTGTTGTTTTCTGCACAGTTACCACACAGCTGACAGACAAGAGAAACAAATGTTTAAAAAAAAAAAAAAACACGAGCAGATAGGTTTAGAGTGTTTCAAAGTCTAATTCTGTCTTTGAATATTTGCATAAAATCACTGAGAGTGTTTGAACTTTTCTTTTGAAGTGTGGATGTTAGATTGATGTTTTTTCCTTTGTGATGTATTCATCCAGACAATGAGGTCAACAGCCGCTCATGGGGACATTTACAGTTCAATTTCAACTCAAGTTAATGCGACACGTCTCCCCAAGCTAAATTTTACTCACTACACCTCAAACACACTGGCTATCTGCTAATTTGAATTTGTTCGGCATTTCAGATAAATTAGAATATTTTACACCATCCATGTTGTATTAAATCAAATTCGGCTGAGTTACACAGAATAACTTTTTTTCATAGGTCTGCTGAATGTATTCTACCTTCAATGGTACATCTCCCAGACTCATTCCTGTGTAAACGCTGCTGGGCCTCGGCTTGCTGCACGCTGTGTTAAAGCCAAGGAGTCATTGCCTCTTCTGAGGGGAAGAATCCATCAAAACCACCAGGGAATAGCTAGGTAGAGCAGCTGTCTCCCAGTAAGGGAGGTGCAAAAAAAAGTGGCAGAGTTGCAGATTATGTGTTATTGTTGAGCTTTCAGTGGGGTTTTTTTTCTCTTTCTCATCCCCTCCTGTTTCCAAACTCCAAGTATTCGTTGCTATTTTTGTCTGTAGTCCCATCTTTGCCACGATGAAAACCATGACAGAGCACCACTTTTAAAGACTTCCTCTGGTTAAAATCAAGTTTTCTACCTTGTTAACATATCCATATGGTGATTTATAGACATATCATGAGCAAAATAATCAGTCAACATCATTTCCACCTTGACATTGCAGTGTACGGTCTCAAAAATACATATTCAGGCTTCTGGGGGTTTCATACGTAACAAACTTAAGGAACCGATACTGTCAGCGTGCAGGGTAGGTCTTTCTGTGTCATTATCCTTCTTCATGAATCAGTTTATCGTTGTACGGTTGAATTATCCCAACATTAAAATTTGAAACTGTGTAGCATAGAGTAGCTTTAGAGTGTTTGAACACAGTTCTATGTGAGCTGGTGTGCTCGGGCTGCAGCGATACTTCACAGATCCACACATTCTCGAAGCAGCAATGGCCATTTTTCAGCAGGACATAATTATATTCATGGAAAAACCTCCAAATATGTAAGTTTCATACCCAGAGATGAGGTTTTAGGGGTTTAATTGAAACTACTCTACAGAAATAGCACAACCATTAATAGAAGTAGGGAGAACGGAAAAAAAAAATTTGTGCAGTGCAATGAAGTTAATATGCCATACATGATTAAAAATTATTAATTGTCTATAATTAGTCATTTTTCAAAATTGAAAACATCTGGAATCAACATGCACAACATTTTTCCAAGTGCCCCCATGTGTTACCAATTCTGGAAAAAGTGGTGGCTCTTCATACTACAGATATTTTACTACAGTTTTAATGTGTTGTCATACTCTTACCTGCTCTGTGTAAACACAGCCTGCAGTTCAGCCAAGTTCAGCAGAAAAGTGGATTTCTGTCATTAATGGCTTCTCAGTTCACAAACAGGGCCCACAACGTTTTGTTTTTTTTATACAATCTGGTTACTGCAAAAGATTTATTTACCACAAGTTTTTTAAATAAGACATGTAGAATAAAGTGATTTTGATTGATTATCCTGATTTTTAGCTTTGGGTTATTTCTCCAAATGAAACTGAAAGTTTCAAATGATTAACTCAACAACTGACAAAGTTTAAGGTCCTTACTTCCTGTTTTTACAGTTTCTCGGTATGATAAATGTAAATTGGCCACTTTTTAAAAAACAACATGTCTTTCAAACCCAACAGCAGGTTCTACTGTTGAGATGGTTGACTTAATTCCACTGTAAATGGCAGCTTGAACTTGTGAAAAAAAAGTCCAAAATATGAGAAAATATTTCAATATTTGCAAGCAAAAAAATAAAAAATAGCAAGCTTAAATTTAAATTTTATAACATAGAAGCAGAGTTTCTGTCAGGGTTCAACAGAAGCTGCCCACTCGCAGGTCATTACAAGCTAAGGGTGCTGACAGCTTTAGGTGTTATTACTCCGCTCTTAAAGTGATCCACCTGCCTTTCAGGCACAGCTAACAAGGCGTTTCCTAAAAAAGGAGAGCAGAATCAGAGTAAAGGAGCAGGTCACTATGGAGGAGGTGTAAAATGAATTATTCTGAGGTCGTCTTCCAGTCCCCTGGACTAGACAGAGCGGACAAATCCAGCAGGTGTTCCGGACGCTTCTGTCCATGCCACAGAAAGTGATTTTCTCTTTCCTTCACTTGCTTTCTCCTTATATCCTTTTTTTTCCTGTTCACAGCTACATGCTGGGAGACATCCACAAAGATTTATGAATTAAAGCTTGAACTTAGCATCTCACTCCCCATCCCTCTGTTGCGTTCCCTGCGGCTTCAGTCAAGTGAAGTCTGGACTTTTCAGACTCCTCAGAAAAGCAGACGGGTCAGTGCCCACACGCCTATCTGCCTGCCCTCACTGGCCGAACCCCGATGCAAGCTGGGAAAAAGAATCCTTTGAAAAGAGGAGCATGGACGACTATGTACACAGTCATCATGTGTAAACATCCTTTCAGAGGCCTTTCCTGAGATGATGAAGGCACTCAGCTGGGACCAGAGAATAAGAGACGGGAGGCTCAACAAGATAGCCCCGAATTTCCATTATCACATCCAAGAAATGGGTCAGTATAAAGTAAAAGTCAACTTAAACAGTAAAGTGTGCTCTGTGAACATGTGATGCATTTGTTTGAAGGTCCCAAAATGTTCCAAACAAAAATGAAAGAACGGTCAAGAAGAAGACGAGAGGGAGTGGTGATAAAGAAGTTGTTTCATCTCTGCATCCCTGTGGGGAAATCAGGCAGAAATTGCTTTTATAAAGTGAAGCAGCACATCAATGTATTTCCAGCAACTTAATGCAATACATTTATGACTAGTTTTGTGGAAGCAATGTGTTTCTATTTCAAAGAGACCAGCAAAGAATAATAGGCAGAATCTCGACAACATTTTATGAATTTAAAAACTGTTTGGAGAAACAAAGAATGTGAAAATTGTTGCATGTTCACTCTTCACCTTTATAATATCATGGCAGAGGCTCCTCCAGCCACACCGAATTACACATTTATGACTCTGTTCTGCATGAGAACTTTTAGCCATTATCATTTTCCTGACCTGCACCACATTGGATCATTTCCACAGATAGGCCAAAGTCTCCCATTCTGCATATTTCAACCCAGACTTCTCTTCCGCATGGTTGCTCAGACCTACATTTCCTGTACAAATTCAGTAGATTACTGTATTATATGAGCTGATGATGGGCTGCTACAGTCACACTTCACGGGAGTCAAAAACATAAATATAAAGGACGACATTGTTTTAATTCAAAACGGTACATGTGGTTTGTTTTCTGGCTGCTGTTAAGAATACAACAGCTGGGGGGTGTAAGGGAATTATTTAGATTCTGCTATATTCTATTTTTTTTTTTTAAATAACCAACTGAGCAAATGAACGCAACAAAACATAAAAAGGAATCTCTCAGAGTAATGAACAGGGATGCTGTGATTTGATGCCATAATCAACAACGTCGGCACTAAAAATTCATCATCATCGTCAATATCATAAACGGATACGTTCTTAAATTTGTTTTTGCCACAGGAACAATCAAACACAGTTCAGTGTAAAAGACCCAGGGTTTCAAAAGCATGACAAAACAAAAAGCTAGTTGATACAATGTGCAATATTTTGATGGCATAAAACACACAGGCGCTATTCTGGAAGGCAAAACCACCTGAAGGTGTCTAATCTAGGGATTTTCTGAACCGATAATCGGCCACATCATCAGTCAATAATTTGTTTAAAAGTCTTTGACGGCATATTCCATTGAAAATGTTTCAAACTGAGAAAAACAGAAAATCTTCACAATGAAAGAGCTGAAGCAAGCAAATATTTTGGCATTTTGTTTGAAAAATGACTCACTCAAGTCACTCAAAGCGGGTACGTCCTTAAATATGCATAATTTTAAGCCTTAATATAATTAGAACAGATGAGCTACATGAAAATTCACCCTCCATGTAGTTTTCATAAATGAGGAAATTATCTATAGAGACCAAAATAATTTTTTGTACCAGGCTGTTTGCTTGTTTATTTCTACTGCAGACCTGGACATTTTAACATGGGGGTCTACAGGGATTGACTCACTTTTGGAACCAGCCTCAAGTGGCCATTTGAAGAACTGCAGTTTTTAGG
>OMNN01026013.1:0-24009 GCA_900302755.1 Chromis chromis
TGAATCCAGGGGCGGTGTAAATATTGTATTTAGATTTTAAAGGTTAAGGGTGAGCAGGTGAGGATGATGTGACTGAGTGGTGGGCGGAGACTCCTGGTGATAAGGGCCAGGTGAGCAGTCAGAGACAAGAGAAAGGAGGTCGTCAGCCGGAGGCTCTGCTGGTCTGTTCTGCTCTGCTGCTTCTGCTCTGCTGCTGCTGCTACCGCCGCTGCTTTCTGGAGAATCTGCCATCATCTACTGCACCTTGGCCATTCTGCTTGTCATGCTGATTTTTGGTGAAGGCTTGTATTTCTTATATATATTGACACAAGTAAAACCCGAGAGCTCTGGGACAGAAATACTGTGCTTGTCTGCTGTCTTTTGTTGCTCCAATCTACTTGCCCTTTAATTCTGCTCGGTCGTTCCAGTCTTTTAAAGGTTTAGTACCAGCAAAACCTTACAGACAGCACACCCAACAACTACGCTGCAGTAAATACAAACATAAATTGACATAAATTTGCAGCAGCACTGAAAAATCTCAATATAAAAAATTCGAATAACACAAAATCTGACACAAAACTTTGATAAGATGAGATATGAGATGGCTTTTGTTGCCTTTCCTTCTCCTTTTCACTATTTTTCTGTTGGGTAATGACAATGTGAAAGACGCAGAGCAGAATCTATTTCAATGAAGCCTCTGTCAAACCCCGACTATCACACGAATAATAGCACCTATAAAAAAAAAGAAGCACTACAGCTGTATATCGAGATCACTCCAAAACAGTCTTCTCTTATTTCATCCCATTCCTCATAAGAAAAGGTAAAACATGCCAGAGCAAAACAGTTAAGCTGCCTCATTTCCAGCCACTCGTGTTCATGCTCCACTGACGAGGCCGTTTTGTTTGCTGTGCTGTGGCTTTTTTCCAGCAAAACCCCAGATTATGTAAATCATGTAAAGCCACTGCTGCCAGCTCCCTCCAAATTGGGCGACTCTTATTAGTTTTGTCAGGGCATCATTTGTCGTCTAACAAATGAGCAAAAATTTCCATTTGTGAAAACAACGGGAAAAGCAAATACGATCACGGATGAGGAAGACGTGCTGCTAAAGCTCAGCGGAGTACAGTAAAGTGTCCCAACTGACCTCCACTGGGACGCTGAGAAAACACCGCACCCGATAGTGACACCTCGTTCCTGGGCTTTGCATATTACTTACTCATCTAAGTGATGTTCTCTCTTCTAAAGCAAAGTAGTGCCATTATAGTCATACATATATGAATAAGGTTAAGTCCTTTTCCCTCTAAGGACTGTGTCCTCATAGCAGATACCAGTACATACTTACTATGAATTAGATCTATCTCCCGACTTTAAAACTTCTCTGACCCATTTTTCATAAAGGGAATTACACAGAGGAATATGTCGGGCTAATTCTTGCCCTATTCCCTGCGGAGGTCTGGGGAGGGAAAAAGCTGTCCAGTTATAATGGGAGGGCCGAAACTGACTACCCACATATGCTGGCATTAAGCATGTTATAAACCATCTGTTACTGTACGAGACATCATTACAGTAAAACCATATGTGTCCTAATTCCTGTGTAATCACAACAAAATGGGCAGCTTATTATACTTGTTTATCACCAACAACTTGTGGGCCAGTGTTTTCCCTCTGCGGTCCCTCCACTCCCGGTGATGACAGCAGCCGTGTGATGGGAGTCGTCTCGTGGGGGGCAGGGGGGGTGGGGAGAGAAGGAGACCCCGCTCTGATGGGTGCTGGGACACTGGGCGATGAAAGCGACGAATCACACATCTGAAATTCTAATCAGGACGCTCGGCAGGGCAGAGGCAGCAACGCTCACCATGCTGCTTGGGTTGCCGTCAACCTTTACAAGCAAACTGCACTCGCACACGTCCTCGCACAAACACAATTCACACCTCTCAGAAATCTCTACCCCTCAGTTGAAACAGATACTGCAATTACCTGGAAGGCACGGAAGACTCCCCTGCAAAGAGTGCTTGCCTCTCTCCCTGTGAAAGCAATGCATATACTGTGTGTATGCGCGTGTGCAATCATGCATGCATGCCTCCACACTGGGGACTGGGACTGTTCTAGCACTCCGTGATTTAGGCCATAAAACGCAATAAGTGCCAGCAGTTTAAACAATTAAGAATGCAGCCAGGAATACAAACAATTCAAAATAGAGACCATCTTGCGGTGAGATCACACCTGCTACAAGGCACATCAATGTGTACTTTAGTGCACATTTTAATCACCTACTTTCACTGTTTCTGCATGAATTCAGTGGATCATTTATAACTTTTGATCTGCAAACTTGTAAACACCTGATTTTGTGCAGCTTGCAGTAACAAGTGTTAACATGACCAGTGTGAACACTGTATTTGCATCTAGAGATGTTTGTCAAGTTAGTAAGCTAGCTAAAAGGATAAAGCCATTTTAAATCATGTCAAATTTTGCGTGTCACGAGATAAATCAGTCATTTGACTCGGCATGGTGTAATTACATTATTTATCATATTCGCTAATCTGTCACACTTTAAGTCCTTTGAACAAGTTGACATGTCTGTTGACAAGGTGCCTTACCAATTTGGACATGTTTAAAACATACTTTACAGATGGGCCTTGTGGTGTCTGTGGGCTCGCCCTGGCTGTCAGCTGTAAGCAAACTAATGCCACGTTTTGCTTTGTGCATCTACTTTGTGGACAATCCCTGGACGGTCCACAGCTCGCCAACTGTACCTCTCATTTTGACACCCTGAAAGCTGCAGTGCGCTTATGAAAGAAGAAAAAAGCAGTTGGCATGCCCACAATTCCTGTGGAGAGTGGAATCGGAGCGTAACTTAGAGGAAATATTTCTTCAGCTAAAACACGGTCATTCTTTAAGCAGCGATAATAATAACAGTGGGATATTGTTTTTAATGGCAGAGTACCGCACGCATGCCAAGGTACTCAAGACTGCCTTTGTGGTAGTCCCTGCTACTGTAGGCATCTCCGGGATGGCATTCTGCCAAAATGACACACACACAGAGTCACAAGGTGAAAACAACCCCAGCTTCTGTATCGTGGCAGGTAATTAAGAGGTGAAAAGAAAAATTAATAATGTCTAATTAATGCCTACTCTATCTTAACATGCAGAACAGAATAATCAGGCCACATCTAAATGTTTTAGGAGAAGGAAACTTGAAACGGAAATTGCATATTGAGATTACAATATAATGGTAAATAGAATGATAAAATAAGAAATTAAAAAGTTATTAGTGAAAATTAGCAAAACTTTACAAACTCTACAAACACTTTAATGTAGATGCTCTAAGGAGATGCTTACATGCAGCCACAATCAAAATAAAAAACAGCCTGGAACAAGCCAAAACCGTAGAGTCATTTCTATACTGAAGAAGAATTTTCCCTACAAGTTTAAATACAGCTGTCATAGTAAACTTCTTCAACTGAGAGCCACTATAGCAGCTATAGACTCTGACTTAAAGTGTAATACCACTGAGCGCCACCAGGTGCTGGTATCAAAGAGCTCTTGCTCCCATTGACTCCCATTCAAAAATCATCATAAAAGCTAAGTCAGTAAATCTTGTCCAAAAACACAAGATATGATTTGTTATCAAACTCCCACCTCTCTGATCAATATTCTGGTGGTACATCTACAATGGTGGTACAATAATTCCATATTCAAACAGACATAAGGAAACAAACTGTGTGACATTTGGAGGTTGGCTTGATTGACATCTCTGGTCAATGAGTGATCATATGCGTCACACAGCAGAGCAGCAGTGGTTTTCAGTCAGTCCCTCCCATCACTCCTACCCACATCCACCCTTGGTCACTTCTGGCTCCAAAAAATTCCAAGATAGATAGATAGATAGATCTTTATTGTCATTGTCGTTAAACATTGAAAGGCAGTTTAGCAGCTCTTTGTTTCAAATTAGCAGCAACCAGGAAGTAGCAAATTCCAGGCTTCAAAAGGCAGTCAACCACCTTTTTTCTTACTAAGTAAACTAGAAAATAATTCAGTAACTGAATTTCTAGCTGACTTGTAGCTAACAGAAATGAATGTGATTTATGTTAGAGCACTAAGTACTTCTGTTTAACGAGTAGCAGTATGCTATCTTACTTACAGCTCTGGTTATCAAGTATCAAAGCACTAAATTCAGTCAAGGTTACTAACATTGTTTTGAGGACATGAGGATAAAAGCAGAAGTACTTGACTTATAGTCCTATGATGTCAAACAGATGAATGTTAGTTGGGTAGGAATTTCTAATTTTAATGGAACTGCGGGTTTTTCTCCATTAAGATAAGAGTCACAAACGCCACTGGCTTTCGGTTAAAGAAATTTACCATGAAACTGTGATTACACAAAAGGTTACATCGGTGCAAAAACAGCTCGAGGCTTGAAGTGTTTAGCAGCTGTTTATCATTCTGATTGGAACCTGCTCGTCTCACAGTCCGCTTGTTGAATGTGTGGAGCGGTTAACTGATGAGCCGGCATTGCCTTTACTTTGGCAGCTGTTGTGCCATACTGCAAATTCAAAGCAGTCGGCTGCCTCGAGTGTTTCCGTCGTGGATATTCGCTGTGCATCAGCTGCAGGTATAGTTTGAAAGTGGCTGGCTGGAGGGGGTGGGGGGGGATATGGAAGACTGTTGTATTGTGCGCTGACATTCTTTTTTGATTCGTCCTACAGATGAGATGAAAACGCCGCTAACATGTTTCTCTCAGCCCTGCTATTTTTGTGTTTTGTCACAGTGTGAATAGCGCTGAGAATGAGCTGTCCATCTTCTCCAACGGCGCCGGAGCATGCTGAGATGAGCCCACAGCTCCACTGACTGTCAGGAGTGTCGGTTAGTTTGTCTGCCTTTCTCTCTCTGTATGCTTGCTTGTCAGTCAGCCTCTGCTTTCCATCCTATCTCCCCTTGTCCGTTCACCTCTCTTTCTTCCTGTCTGTCTGTCTGTCTACCTGCCGTCTCCGTCTTTCTACCGGCTGGGCCTTCCCTGCCTCACACAGACCGGAGCCTCTTAGGAAAACAAACATCAGTCTTTCCCTCCTCTCCTCTCTTGAGTGTCCCCAGGAGCCTACTTCCACAAAGCAAATAATGTCATGTGCTACCACAGCGAACTCCCCCCTTCCTCCTCCTCTCTCTTTCTACCTTCCTCTCTTTCCTCTGTATCCTGTCAAACAACCCACTACAATCTCCTCGAACCACCGCCACTCAAACAAGACTGACAACAAGCAAACCTTATCAGGATTCACACCGTACAGTCTTTTATAACCGGATCAGACATGCTGCCTCCTTACATATAAACTATAATATTACTTCTTCTCCACACACTGATGTTCACCAGGCAACACGGAGTTAAAATTACTTTGCTAAGCCCAGTCACAATTAGGAAGGATTGTGTAATTCAGAGCTCAAGGGGCACATTCCCCCTGATTTAACACAATCCGTTCAATTAAGAGCAGATTAGCACCTGAGGGCTGACAAAGAGGTGATTTAATTAACCTCAGCCTATTAGTGTAAGAACATTGCTTTTGTTTCGGAGTAACTCAACAAGCCACAATAAACCTTACGTCCTGAGTGTTTCACATGACTGACGGTGCAGTCGCTGTAAGTACACAAGGGTGGCGTTCAGCAAAATATCATCGCCCTCAATTATCGTAATTACGACAGAAAGGATTTATTTTATTACATATCAAACATAAAACAATACACAATGTTGTGTAATTGGCTATATTGATTGGTTGCTGAGCCAGAACTTCATTGTGGTTTGCAAATTATTTAGTGCAGCGGTGGATACACATGATATTTATATGGGCTGAGAGTATTACTCACATTGAGGTGGGACAATAGTTATTTGTTTGGTCACTCACTCATTTGCTTATGCTGGCAAGACTGACATGCAGATGCTTCAATTATGTTAATTGTTAATAAAGGTAATAAGTTAATTACGATTTAAATTACATGGCATAAGTACAAGAAAATCAAAAGTGTCCTTGTTCTGCTCAGAATGCCCACCTAGTTGAGACATCACATTATGTCCATCCAGCTTTTTGTTTCCTGCTTTTTGCTGGAGGTTGTGGGTCAGTGTTGTATTGTTTAGAAGGTTTATTGTTAATTGTTTAAAAGGGAGTGCGCTTGTCCCAGAACAAGCACACTCCCTCATGCTAATCCCAAATGTCACTGGCCTACCCCCACAGGAAAATGCACCCCACCACATGGCAACAACATCAAACCATCAGGAACATCTTGAGGAACATGACAATGGTCCAAGATGTTGATCTGACCTCCAAACTTCCTAGAGCCCATTCTGATCAAGCATCAACAGGATGCAGTGGAACAAGTTGGATTGACAGAGGCCCCATTGTACAAGCCAGAGTACCCAAAGAATCCACTGCCCTGGTCCTGGTGCCAGACCCCATAGGACACCCTGAGAGGTCCTCTTGTCCATGCCCAATGGCACTTTGGACCACATAAGGGGGGCCAACACAATATTAGGCAGGTGGTCATAATGTTATGCCTGATCGGTGTGTATGGAAACAACAAGAGAAGTGGTTCCGCGAATAAAAATGAAGTGATTCCAGTTATATGAGCACATGTGTAACCCTCTAACAGGCTTCACTGTTGGTTGTGTGGGGTTGGCCAGACTTTATTCTGTGGTGGCCACCCTTTGGCTTCATCCCTGATTCACTGCAGTCTTTGCAGTATAATCTCCTAGGAATAAACTTGACATTGTGGCATTAGATGTTTTTCAAATATTCACAGTGATTGTCCAGTGCATTGACTGTGACATTCGGGGTCGTTGTTAGACACCCTTAAATTAATAAAAAACTATGTAGGCACATGACCCATGCATTTACTAGATGACTAGGAGACAGGCCTTGTGGTCAAATTGCATTAGTTGTAGGAATATTTAGGAATCTCACTTCCAACTGGTGATGTGTCATTTCAACTCAGTTCTTGCTTCAACAAACAGAAAAAGGGCCATTGTTTTCTTGCAATTTGAAGCAAAACTGGCAGTTAAGCGAAGTGGTGATGATGGGCGCTGGCTTGCCAAAACCAACAACAAAGTGGAAAAAAATACAAAGCAGGGAAAAATGACAATAGGCAGCTACTTCACAGACCATGTCTTACTAAACATCTTTTGTAGAAGCAGATATCAGATTGCATAATGATACAGTGTAAAATCAACACATTATTTTGTGCATCACCAAAGTCATTCCAATTCATCCTATAGGTACCATGAATCCCTACAGTTGTTATGACACTCTCCAATAGTGGCTGAGATATTAGAGTCTGGACCAAACCAGCTGACTGACAGGTAGACCTCCTAACAGAAGAGATGGATCTGTTGGAGTGACCCGAGTCCTGCTCCCTAAACCCCCCCATGCTCAAATAATCAGCTGCTAATGACGGGGTCAAAATGGAAACAAGTCGAATCCGTAAGCAACAGAGCACACAAATTAATTTGCCTTTCTACTCATTTGGAGGGCAGATTGAGAAGGGGAGGGGGGGATGGTGTAATGCAGACTGATTAACACATACCTGCAAACCGTGTGTGGAAAAACAGCTCAACAATAAGAGCATGCTTCACAGTGAGTAATACAGAGCACCCACTCATCTTGAGAGCTACTTTGGAGTGACTATAACATACTGAATGCTCCGGGAGACAGAGGAGATTTATGACACGTTTATATTTCTGCACAGAAAATACATCTATGCCAAACGAGCCAATGTAAAAGCTGAATTCAACTGCAAAACATGTCCATTTATATGACTGACTGATTATGTATTCACTCGAAAAAACAAATTCAAACAAATAAAATGAAATCCCCTTCGCTGCTGAAATGATCAGAATTTCTAATGGAATATTGATTGAAACCACACATAGGTGATTGCAGGAGGGCACATCAAGACCACTTCATCCATCAGGCCTGTCAGAGCTCCCCAGCAGGAGCACAAGGCAACAACACATCATTAAAGACGGTGGGTACTTATTCACACATAACTCACACTATTTGGGAACTGCTAAACCCACACCCCGGGTCTGGCTGTGATTTAGGAGCACTTCCTGCAGCAGGCATCAATATCAATTACTGTTGCTAAAAGATGTATTTAGGAAAGGGAGGAAAGGATCTACCAGACATTCATTTAGTTTACAACCTTGGTCTCTAAGCAGACTAATTACACTAACAGGCCTAAACGGCTGCCTTCAGTCAAAATGGGAGTCAGGCAGGTGACAGCATGCTGTCCGTGATCGACGAATGGAAATAAACCTGCGGGGATGTGTGGCTCAGTTTATTGAAGGAAAGTGAGAAATGAATAAAGTGTAGTTTAACCTGCTTGAATGTCAATTTAAATAAATCAGTCAGCCTGGTGTAATTATTTTTTAACTTTTCCAAGTGTGCCTCCAGATTAGTATAGCTCTCCAACAGCTGTTTGCTAATGCAGAGGTTAGGCTTTTATGCAGCTTGTGATGAATAACAGGTAACTAGGACTGCAACAATTAATCAATTAGTTGTCAACTATTAAATTAATCGTGAGCTATTTTGATAAATGAGTAACAGAAGTCCAAATTCTCTGATTCTTCTGAAATGTGAATATTTTCTGGTTGCTTTCCTCCTCTATGACAGTAAACTGAATATCTTTGGGTTGTGGACAAAATAAGACATTTGAGCTTGTTTTCTGGCGCTTTAGGAAACACTGATGGACATTTTTCTTGCCATAGATGAGCTGATGGCAGAGGGCTGCATGGAGATAGAGGCAGCAAGTAACAGATCCATGACATTCTAAAGGAAAGTGTACAGTTACATCTAAGCCATTTCAAATACGAAGCTTTGGCACACAGAGATCAGATGTTTGGATAGGGACCTTAAAATGTGTAAGAATTCTAACTTATTTTTATGTAATCAGAGAATAGCGGAGAATTTCCAAGTGTTTCCTCAGAGCAATATCATAAAGCTGGTTTGAATCCCTGGACAAAGCAGGATTTCAACTTTGTAATCTTGTAGCAGAGATCCATCACTCTAAAAATGTCTTAGTTTGCAGAACCTAAACAGTAAAAGTAAGACAAAACATGAAAGATAGCATGGAATCATGGATATCATTAGCACTGGTCAGACTCAACACATTGGAAATGCCATTTTCACTTTTAAAATAATCTGTGAAAAAGAATTTATGATAACAGTTTCCGTTCAAGTGCATATGAGTGCATTATTCTTGTAAAGCTTGAGCACAAAAAAGTCCTTATGAATCAAGATAAACTTTGAATAGTCGAAAACACACACACAAAAAAGGGCTCCGTGGAAAAAAGTACACGGCACCAAGTAGAGAAAATTAATTAATATTGAATAAAATACCACAACTGAATGTTAAAGATATTGTTTAAAAGCAAGCTTCAGACTTACTACATCAGACTATACTATGTCTGTCAGTTGTTCATTCTAAACATTTATATACAAGCACACATTAATCATGCAAGGTAGGTCATCTAATTGAAAACACGTTACTGCATGCATGATGGTTACTGAGAAGAAAGCAATGATTGAATCCTCTTCGTTCGAAACACAAGGAATTACACTAAACAGAATTACACTATGGGCTATCATTCAGCATTGTGCCACAGCAGTGATTAGGGGGAAACAAGTGTTTAAGTCATGGACTAAACAAAAGGTCAAGCATTACATTGTTTGTTGATGGTAAGGTATTATAGCTCACACTGATTCCTTGACATCCATTCAATGGTGACTGGAAAAATGTGCAACACTGCCTCATTTGTCATCAGCATATGAATGTAATAATTACTATTTCCATTTAACACTCAAAGAAATACATACATGGTGTAAAATGCATGGTTCCACCATAGGGGCTAACCCAGCATCAGTGTGGTCGACTACTGGATCTGATATTCAGCATTTTTCAAATTACCCTCAACGTTTTTTGTTCTGATACAGCCGGCTCTCTAATCACCACTCTGTGGTCTCAAGCAATGTCCCGCTCACAGCACTATCTGATTGGTTACATGTCACCACTAATAGCCTATCAACACTGAAGGCTACTGTGCCACAGATGGGCACAGATGAGCACATTTGCAGACTGGAGCAGCTCTGGCAAGCGAGCAAAGCTGTGTTTCAAAGGTAAGGTAGCAGACACTGCAATTAATCATCCTTTGTACCTAAATTGTGATAAACACCTCAATCTTTTGATCCATTTTTATGACAACAGGCATGTCCAGTTTCCTAGTGACACTGACATATTGCAGTTCTATCTAGAAAAGCCCATTTTAAATATTTTTTACCCAACAGTTAGGCATGTTATCGATCAATAACTGATTACTCATGAAATGAAGGAACAACTGTGGGCTTTTTTCCATATGCTGAGAAAGCTATCCTTAACCACAGACATTTAGAATTTGCTGCCAAGGCAGTTTCATTAAATATTTGGCTATAATAACACTGTCCTAGTAAACTTCAGCTGCTCTTCAGTAGCAGAGCTCTGGCCGGGAAGTCATTAATCAGCACAGAAGTTTCTGTCATGGTGGCCCGTGGCTAGCTACATTTCCACAATGCCCTTGCTTATCACTTGCTTGTACACTTCACTGCCCGTAGTGTGAGCGACCACGCCTTCCGGTCACTACAGTATTAAACACAAACAAACTGCAGTCTTCCATCTCATTAAACAGTAAGTTGGTGAAACAACCAAGTACTAGAGCTAATGTACAACACATTTTGACATACATATCATTTGTCTTCTGTCTTATCAGTTAATATAGTTTTAATCAGTAACAACAAGATGACAACAAACATGCCCTGATAATAAAGTAAGCCTTTAGTGTTGTTTCGGTGCATTTCTTCAGGTTCTGGAATCTCTTTGTCCACACTGCTGTCACACACACTACATTCCTGCTGCTGTGTATCTCTCTTACACCACCTGCATTTGATCAGCCACCAAAACAGCAACTGGATTGTGGTCAGACTTTATCTTGAGATCAGAGATGAAGGCCTGATGTTTGTGAGAAATGGCTTATTGTTTCCATACAGCTAAGATTATAGCAAACATAACATTAGAACTGATGACAAGATAGGTCTAAACAACCTACGCAGTGGTTGTACGAATCAAACGCAGACAAGGCAGGATTTTTCACTTTCCAAGAGATACCAAGCTAATTTAATACAGAAGCCCCACAGTTCTCTACTACATCATTACACCGGTGGGAGTCTCAAGAGCTTTGGTGTATGAAGGCATTAACCCGTATGAACTAGCATTAGCCTTCCTAAGGAGCAGCAATACAGGCTAAATTGAGACCCAAGCTGTGTGCAGCAGATTGTTTAAAGATATAGTGAATCCAAGAAACTCGACCAGCGGCCCTTTAAAAGTGAGTTTTTAACAGAGGTAATACCCCTGAATTTTTGGACAGGAGTCTGAACGTACTAAGCTCCCTGCTTATTGCTTTACACTGATTCAATTACACATGAAACCGCTGCACCTGTCAAACTAACACGTCCATAATAGTCTGCACATTCTCCTTTAATGTCCTCTCAGTATAACATACTTCAAACCCATGTAGTATTTCTGTGCTTTACTATAATAATACACTCTCCACTACAAACAACAACAGGCAGCAGTGCAGCATTTCTATTGCTTTCTTCAACATTGTGAGAGGCGTACAAAATATTTATGATGGTGACAGCATACAGAATGTGGGCTGGCAGACTGTACACAAGCTAACTAGTTCCAACTCCGGTGTCTCTGATTATATTTTACAGATCTGTCTGCCAAAATCCAATTTCCCTTGCAAAGCAGCTCTTTCTTGACATCCAGAGATGAAAGACCATGCAGTGACAAGAAGCACATTCAACAACTCAGGCTTTCAGGCTGCAGCTTTGCTGGATTTGACATTCATACGACATCAAGTGAAAGTGTGTACGTACACACAGAGCTGTACAATATGCAGACACATTTGCAGGTAGCCACAAAGACAGACACCAACAACCTGCAACAAGAACAGGACTTTTTATAGTCAGCATCAGTGTCTGAAGATGGCTCACAACGTGTCCTGTAAATTAATCTAAGCTTTTAAAATACGGCTTATTTTAAAATCTCTGCAAGATCTGCATGTGGAGTGACAAGTCTGTAAAGCTCAGCCTCTCATGCGAGGCTCTGCTGAGCAAGTCCTTACTAAATATATGTCTTCTAATTTGAAATACTATTCCCATATCCCTAACTACCACTTTGCTGTCTGTGCCTAATGCCATTTATGTAACACTCATTACTGTAGGTCTTCATGCGATGTGTTAAATCATTTGTACAAATTTGGGAAAGGTTAAATTCCACTAAAACCATCTCTACGTGTGCTAAATTATTTTACACTATCTGTGCCTTTATTCAATAGCAGGTAATATAGGATAATATGAAACATGTTACAAAGAGCTCAATTTCATGACTATTTCATTTCATCTGAATATACTGCTATTTCAAATCAATGCTGATTTGGTAGGCGTTTCGAACTCAGGCACCCCCGGGTGAATGTGGAAAATGTTCTACGGGGCGACTGTCAGAATAATAACAGCCACCTGACCCAAGTGGCTCGAGGCAATGCACATAAATCAAGAGCACAATGTCTTTCAAACCAGCGCAGTGAGTCAAACTTCTGGAACACAACCTTAACTGCCAGATCTTTAGAAACATTTTTGTTTTTACTAACATTTAAAGTCCCTTATTGATTTATGGTTTTTCTGTTAAAATAATGCCTTCCTGCCTTGAAATGGATTGAATGTAGCTTTGTCGGGAAGTCATTAACTACTACAAAAGTCCTTGTCATGGTGGTTTATTGCTAGTTAGACTCCCAGAATGCTCTCTGCTTGCAGAACTGTCCACAATCTAAGTGATCACCTCCTCGGGTCGCTACTGTACAGTATTAAACTAGGTAAACTAATTGCAGTCTCCCATCTCATTTACTTCTAGCATGGACACATACGGACATGCTAACAAGGTAAAAAACTATATTTCATTGTTTTAAAAAGGACACAGGTAGAAGTTGTATAGACTTACAGTGGCCAGAACCCAGGAATGCTTGTCATAAACATCTAGTAAGGAGGTACTTGTTTAAAACAGCCTCTAAACTACTGATCCAGTGTTCATAAGCATGAGCTGCATTAATTGCCTTCATGCTATCTGACTTTGTTTCCTTGACAGTGTCACCAATATGCTCTTGTACTGAATCAACACAATCAGCCCTAACATTTCCTGTTCTGTAATTTACAAGCAGAAACACTTGTGTTTTCAGTCTCAGATAAACTGTGTGCACTGTGTTCATAATTGACTGTCGCTTTAAATAAAAACAACTTTTTTGATTTTACTCATTCGCTGAATTCCTTGACAGCTAATGAAGATTGTCTAACAGTGCTGCTCAGTGCTGAACTAATTGCTCAGTGGGGCTTTCAATCTGGCCAACGCTCGCACCCAATTACAATCCCCCTACACACACACACACATACATACACACACAAACACACACACATTTGTGCACCACCCTCAGTCTCAGTCACTCCCAGTCCTCATCAGCATGCAAATGTACAAACCTTACCCTGACAGCGGGACGAGAGGCTTAAGTTTCAGACAAAGAGGAGGGTGCGGGTGACTCAGTTCTTGCTAGTTCACGTCGTGTGATAGTTATCAAGCTTGCCAAACACACAAAAGGTCTTCAGTTTGAAAACATGTCTGACTTTTGCTTCTGGAGGTATGTTTTTCTCAGATAAACTCGGGGAGGACAGATGTGTCAAAAAGTTCTTTTGTTATATTGTGTTTAACAGGAGTTCGTGCCTTACCAGACACAATGCTACACAGACAGTGTAGACAGGACACAGTAGATAACAAACATGAACTCAGCTTTGAACCAGCAACATTATGGCTGCTCCGTCTGCACTTCATCCTGCAAAGACACTGGGATGCTTCAAGGGCATTTCTGTTTGAAGTGATCTTTGGAGTAACAGTAATACATTTTAGCAATTTAAGGATTCATACTAAATCACATTTTGAAAACCCAAATTATGATTTAATAATAAAGAGTGTGTTCAATCTGCACATCTTGACACCTTGCTAAACTGGGCTCCTCTGACCTATTTCAGCCATAGCATCACCTCCAAAAAAATCACCACATATTACTTAGAAATGGCAGAGAAAGGGGATATCGTAAGACAGCTATTATGGCTATACTCATTCAAGGCTTTGCCACTTCTTTTTTTTTTAACACTTCAACACCGTTCCATCAGCACTTTAGTGTACTCACAAACCAAAAGTATGATGTGGTCACAGCAAAATGCTCGAGAGGAAAAGAAAACCTCATTCAACAACTATTCTAGTTGAGTACTGACTTCTGTGGGTCAGAGTGATAAGACTGTAATACAATGCATCAAATCATCACACTCTTGCTACACAGCATCTAGACACGCACAGTTAGCTTTCATTGCTGTTATTTCCCCACTACCGTAGCCACAGCTCCAAACCTGCACTTCCTCTCATCACATGAAGATCTAAAAGATGCAGAATGAGGTTATTTTGGTAACTAAATCTTTTGTAAAAAATTTAACATCCACCTATTTTGCCACTGCTGTTCTGCACCAACATTTATGCAGATATTCCTAACCAGGGTAGAGAAATGTTTTTAGTTAAAGCAGTATGTTTGTCTGTCCATGGGAAGGATCTGGATCACTTTCTTCAAAATTGCAAGATAGGCCTTGGCCTTGGCAGAGGACTGCACTCTCTGAAAGTAACAGTAGCAATAAAACTGTATTTCACTTCACATGATGATCCTAAGTGCTTCAGCAAGGAGCAACTGGAGTTGTTTTTTTCTTCTTCTTGAAGACATTTCACCTTTCATCCAATAGGCTTCATCAGTTCTAATTGACGAGTGGAAAGTCCCAACTATTTATTCCTACCCCCAAATCATATGGCTAATAGCCCGTTAACGATCCAAGACTCAACATGCCTCGAGGCTTTAACAGTTACTGATTACTCAAGGTACTAACGGTGATAAAACAGTCAAGTAGAGATCTCAATACTGCATTATAAGTACTTGCTAAATAGTATCTTAGACCCCCTTCTCTGTTTAGAGATGGCTTTTCCAGATTAACATAGATGGCTTTCTTAACTCTTCTCACAAACCATCTGTCTACTAGCCCAGAATGTGACTATTGTTTCCTCAAAGGAGTGTCCTTAAGGGACTTTGTTATTTGGAGTTAGAATAAATACCTTGGACTCCCCATCAGTCAGTTAGAACTGATAAAGCCTCTTAGAGGACAGATGAAACGTCTTCAAGAGCCAAAAAAAAAGAAGTCCAGTTGTCTTTTATTGAAGGACTTAGAATTGCCATGACCTGGATAAATGAGAATCTTCAGACTCACTCTGTGATGGTTAAATCTTGCAATTAATCCACGGTTCACATGCGTGCTGAACCGTAGATGGGGATCTGTACGGATCACAGATCAGTTACTGTCCATTATGCCACAATTATCCACAAATGTAGTGGATATTAACTTAGAATAAGGTAGAGCCAAGTGTACTCACACCTGAAATTAAGTACATTTGAAATGGCTGACATAAAACATAAGGCTGATAAGTCAAAATAGCAGACATGCAGCATAGTGATAGAGATCATTACTCAATTTTCCCATTCTTACCTTCAGTGGGTACTATGAATCATCAGCCACCTACCTCTATGCAGTGTGTGGAATCAAACTGTTCCATCTAATATGTTGTTTTATTGAGCACAATTTTTACAAATCACAGCACAAATCCATGTACAGGCCAAAATTGTATTGGCAGAAGGACAAATGTAGCAACATAAGCAGCACACCTTCCTCATGAATGCCAAGTGAATGAATTAAAAGGCTGCAATTGCAAGTAAAAAGAGATGGGTAAAACAAATCAAATGAGCATTTAGTTTGATGTTGAGCTGCAAAATGTAAATTGATTTCTATCAAGTTGGCAAAAAAAAAGGTTACGTTTTTGGAACCTTACAGAGACAACAAAAGAGAATTCATCCATACTCCTATAGCCTTGATTAACGACAGTGGCAAATGTAAGTTTCAATTAAGGCCGACCAGATGTATCAAAACACGTGATCTTGAAAATCCACATATTGTGCAGACCTGTTCTGCCACCACTGAATGGTTGTTGATTTCACAAACCACAGAATACACTCCACCTTTACTGCCCATTTGCATAATGTTCCTTGGCACCAGTAATTGTAATATTGGCTAGAGGTTGTATCTGTGGTCTTCTTGTGGCCGGTTTAATTCTCCTCAAAACTGCCGTTGTCTTTTAGCCTCATTAACTTTAAAGATGTCCCACAAGACACAAAGCATTAAACTTAAAAAGCACAATTTGTGCACCATTAATAGATTCGATAGAATTAGCACTTTGGGACGTCCTTTACTGAAAGCCTGTGACATCGCAAGAGTGTAAAACAACTGACCTGCTACTGCAGCTTTTTCTACAACGTGCACAACTTGAAATCAGTTCCACAAATGCAGGTAAGATGTACACAACAGCTCATGTTATATGTTATATCTCTAAACATGAACAGGTTCAGCGAGAAATGTTTTAAAAAGTTAACACGTCCTGGCATATAATGAGATGACCAAATGTGAGGCTCTGTCAAAATACAGTCTATATTCTGCAGTGCTGTGGGTAGTAAACATTAATTAAAGTGAAGCATTTCTCATTTTTCTGTTTTAATTAAATTTTCATATCTAGACTGATTACTTGGCATGCAGCAAACTACATGTGAGTGGTTTCGGTTGGTGTTAGTATGTGTATGTGTATGTGTGTTTCTTTCCACTGTGCATATCATTAACAAATTTCGAGACATGTCCTGGGGAGCTATAGTCCCTCTCAATGGACCACTCTGAAGCAAGCTATTTAACCAAACTGTTGGCTGGCACTCAGCGCTACAGCACAGCAAACTGTTTATCACTTCTAATCAACAGAATAGCAAATGGAACTATAATAACAATTTGATGCGAACACAATAATTAGGATCATTATCTTGTTGGATGATACTATCCACCAGTCTTACTCTGACTCATGGCAACAACACAAATGACAAGTGTTCACAGTTCATTACATGCTAAAAAATAGCAATTCTTATAAAATATAAATGTCCAATTAATTCTGATAATGGCTGCTATTGCTGCAGAACAAAGTTCTTTTAAATTCATTTTCATGCAGTGGCTCCAGCACTACAGTTGGTGATGCAATAATAATGGTGAACAGACAGTTTCCATTTCGCAAAGCTCCAACAGGTTGAAAATCTATCAATGCTTGCCTGAGGTTAAAACAGAGATGTTCAATAATTTATTAGCAGCAGTAGGAGATTTCTAATCAGTAATGGAACTAATAGAGCCGAGCAGACCTGAATTAAGACAGCCAACCGAGCTGGAGGAATGAGCCTCGAGATTTCTTCTTTTATCCAGTTCTTCTCTAACCACAGAAATTTATGTTGTGGTCAATCTGCCAAGAACTGGTAGACTAACACACAGTTTGGCCCTGCGCCCAAACAGGACCGTGATATCCTCCCTGTTTCAGTCTGTATTCTCCTGCTGTGAGGCCAGAGTACCAATGACCAAGGTTGGAAACAGGGCAGTTAAAGCTGCTAGTCTACTTGGGCCTGTGGAAAAGGGACACTGCAGTCACAGGCACTCCTGATACACAGCCATGTTTGCTCAAGCTCAGACAAAGGGCCCGATGGCCAGCTGGGAAAAACTTTGAGAGCAGAACAAAGATTGTATATAATCAACGAACCTAAATGTTACTTTCAAAAGTAATATAAAAGCTGAACATCGGCCAAATTGCCATATTGGTTTGTCTAACCTTTGAAAGAGTGGTGGGGGGGGAGCAAGGCAATACCATTATGTATTATGCTCCGTCTGCACAGGGGCAATCAATGCTTCATCTCACAGAAGTCCTTCTGGGGGGAAGAGGCCGCCCAGTGGAGGAGGAGATGGCTGATGTCTGGCAGCAAGATCGACAGCCGCAAAGATAGACAGCACAAGTCTCCAGTGTCGAGCTGAAGCCTGAGCCCTGTGGGAGAGTCGGGATGAGGATGGTCCTGCACATACTGAGGAGCAGTTGACAAACAGGAGTCACCACCAACCACCAATCTACCCCCCTTTTCCCATCCCTGCAGTTACAAACCCATTTATGCAACACTGAGAACAGGGACACCACAGAGAGAGGCACTCCACTGGCACACTGTATTCCATTCTATGTAAAGACCACGGGAGATGTGATGAGCGACGGGGCATTTAAGCCGACACTGCACTCTATATGTGCTCTATGGTGATTTTTTTTTTACAGGCTGCAGAGCCAGCAGTAAATCACTTTCACTGCATGTGGAGCTGCGCCAGCCGACTTATCTAATGTCAAGTGCCTCGAGGGCATGGAACCAAACACTTTCCACTCAGTAGGTTACATGGACACAGATTAAGCACATGTTTTTTTAAAAGATGTCAAATATTTAACATAAAGCTGGTCTACCAGAAGTGTGCCGTTTGCAAGGACGCTTTAACTTGAAATGTGCATAAATAGCGCTGATGTGATGTGAACAGACGTGAATCAATGTTGGGAAACAGCAGGAAAGCAGACGTCTCAAGTTTCTGCCTGACAAGAGATTTTCAAGATGAGTACACAACAACTCAAATAATGTTACAAGCGGGGCCTGCCTGTCTCGTAAACCTAAAAAGGCTGAATTATAAAGACAGGCCTGGATTAATAGCTTAAAACAACACAGGAGCTGGAACCACTGAGTGGATTGATCCATTTAACTAATGCTTTGACTCCTCTTGAAAGTGGGAAAGACTGACAGACAACAAATCACCATTGTGTCTGTGTGTTGTTTACTGGTGGGAAAAAAAAAAACATCAGATCAACCTTCTGTCTGTTTTCTGACAGCCTGAAAACAAAATATTTGAAGAGAAGAATTTCTGTTGCACAAAGGAACAATACAAAATTGCTTATTATATTCAGTAATTATCACATATTTAAATGGGATCTCAAAGCTCTTACTCCCTAAATGATAAGCACTCTCTCTGTGTTTTGTTTCTTTCATGCTACGCCACAAAACAAAAGGGCTGCCACAGAAGTACCAGTAGTACTACAACCAGAGAGACAGGGTGGATGTAAAATTTTAATCTAGAGTTCTAAATTATTTCACCTCTTGCTGCTATTTTAATATTGCAGCAATGTCAAAGAGACAAAAGAGATTTGCTCTCTTATACGCATAATGGGATGGAACAATTATTATACTAATTATTACTGTACTGTTGTTTTCAGAAACATCAGAATAATCCATACGGTGACGGCTTAACAACAAACAAGCTAGACATGCTGCTGGTTATCCTGTTGTGAACGTCTTGTAAATACATCGACCCACCTGCCTAATATTATTGTGTAGATCAGGCTTTTTCCAGTCAATCATGTACACTGATCAACCACAACACTATGACCACTGACAGGTGAAGTGAATAACATTGATCATATTGGTACTATGTGGTGTTCTGCTGGAAAACCTTGGATTTTGATGAGACTTAGATACCCAAATAAACATTGTCCCAGAACAAACACACTCCCTCATGCAAATGGAAATCCCAAATGTCACTGGCCTACCCCCGCAGGAAAATGCACCCCACCACATGGCAACAACATCAACCAATCAGGAACATCTTGAGGAACATGACAATGGCCCAAGATGTTGGTTTGACCTCCAAACTTCCTAGACCCCATTCTGATGAAGCATCAACAGGATGCAGTGGAACAAGTTGGATTGACAGAGGCCCCACTGCACAAGCCAGAGTACCCAAAGGATCCACTGCCAAGTTCCTGGTGCCAGACCCCATAGGACACCCTGAGAGGTCCTCTTGTCCATGCCCAATGGTTCAGAGCATTTTTGAGCACATAAGGGGGAATAACAGAATATTAGGCAGGTGGTCATAACGTTGTTTCTGATCGGTGAATAATGTGAATGTAGTGGCTGCCAGTCAACAAGACAAGGATACAGGCTTACCTTGTTTACCACTGAGTCACTCATGGTTGGGCCAACCTGCTCGGATTCACTTATTTCATGTTAAATTCATGTTTTCATTTGCTCCGCTTGAATCTGGCCTCAGTTCATTTAGACTAACAAACAGATGCAAATAGAATGTAAACCAAAACACTTGCAGGATGAGGAATACCATGACTGACTGAACTCCTGAGACCAGTCAATCTGCCCCCATGTAGCCAAACAAAGTATTATGATATATAAGTTTTTCTTTCCATGGCTAAAAGTACCTGAAATAATGAATGAACAACAAGATCTTTTTGAACTACCAAAGTGCAGAAAAGCTGAAGTCAGTTGACCTTTGATTTGATATCTCAGAATCTCATTACCCAGCTGTGTTGACCTTGTTATAACCACTGGCCAGGTAATCCACAGTAACAGGCTCAACCAGTGCCTGAATGATAATTAGTCCCTCTCATTAACCTGCAATTCTAAAGGCTAAAGTCATGTAAATTATTCACATGTTAAATGCTACAGCTTGAAAAAACATCTCTGTGAATCAATGTGAAAGTTTGCTGCTGGAAGCTACTAAACATTAGAGTGGATGTGATCAGAGGAGTGACCAGACCACAGCGTCCTGTGTGCCACACAGACTGACAGCTGTTTGGAGAGGCCAATGGCTCAGTGGGCTGCGGCACTTGATATGTACTTGCAATGTCTTTGAACTCGACTGACAGTCATTGTGGGATGTCGTCCACCCTCTGTCTACCTCCCATCCTTCCTGTCACTCACACTGGCCACTCCAGACCGTCCAATTAAATAAAACATTTTAAAAAAGGACACATTTTCTGACATGTGTGCCCCTTTGATCGTGGACAGTGTTGTCTAATTTATGAACTTAAGGAGCTTTAGCCAAAGTTGAAATCTGAACACAGAAACTATTAATGATAACAAAAAAAATAAAAAATCAAATGAGTCCAATGTATTCAGAGAGCTGTCAAACTAAACGAAACTACAGAAAGTCGCACAACAAAACTCCAAAAGGCAGCGTTTCATGTTCACGCTGACCTGACGGACACAAACTCTGTGTGCACTGCTGATGGTGGTGTGGAGGCAGAGATGGGAGGAGGGAAATGGATAATGAGGGAGATAGAAGGGTGCTCCTTGAAGCAACATTACACTCCAAGGTGAACCGAACACCCGATCCAAGACTGTGGTATCCTTCATTAGACAACCCATCTCATTAAGCAAGTCTAGCTATAGGCCACAGTGATAGGCTGCAAGAAATAAGCCTTTATTTAGGAAGTAAGGCCAATTAGCATTTTCTTTGTGAAATCCTTCCTAATGAGCTCGCAGAATTTGACATACAGCCACTGTAGTCCGGCTAAATGATTCCCCGAGTCTTTTGTCAGCTCTCCCTGGGCACCATGTCCTGGCCTGTAAATATTTACAGTTCAGAGCCTCTTGGTGGTTACATTAACTGCAGCGTTTTGTTCTTGAAGAAAGTTAAAGCACTATATGCAACTGCTACTTCACTTTGTGTGTTTTAGGGATTCTGAAGAGCCGACTGACCCCGCTGACGAGCAGATATGCAATAGTGTATTCTTACAGTCTCTCTCTCTCTGCTATACGGAAAACAATGAGACGCTGCGTGACCGTCTCTTCAGCAAGCAATCCATAATCCTATCACCTCATCTCCAGCCTCCTGTTAATCCCGGACAGAGGGGGGAAAAAAGATTCGAGAACAAGGAGAACACGGACATGGTGGTGAATACAAACCTGTGGAATGCCGACAGCAGCCTGCTTGATATTTTGCTGTATTCTGATTTGGCTGTGGGTCTCACAAACACAACTGATTCTTCATTCTCTTCAGCTGTTAAGGAGAAAAATAATAGGTTTTTATTACGAAAGCCAAAGTGTCGATACGATCCTCCAGAGCAGAAAAAGAAAAATCATACCTTATCATGTAATTTCTGCAGAACAAAAATCCCTGCAGATATTCGACATGTCGTGCTGAGGAAAGACTAATCAAGATGGTAATTTTTTTAAATCTTGAGATCTGAGTTTTTTGTCTGTTAATGGAGCGCCACATTTCATTGTGAAAAAAAAAAAGGAAATAAAGACATCTGGGTTCTTTCCACTTCCCCAAACTCCTTTGACCACAGGATCGGGTGCTGCTAGCTATCCGTTGAGAGTCTCTCCTGCCCCCTGCTGATTCCTCCAGGTAATTTAATGTTTAATTTAGTAGCTACCTGGGGTTGAAAGCACCCAAGCTTGAGAAGAAATCAGGAAAGCTACATGAGATTCGAGGCTTAGACCGTAACCCGTGTTTAAAAAAGAAAGCTTTCCTCCAGCTTTATTTCCACAATCCCTCGCTTAAGGAAGAGGTACTGAGACATATAGAAGAAGAGGGAGGAAAACAAGTGAGACAAGGCGGCGAATGTGACAGAAAAACTGATTGAAAGAGGCAAACACAGGGAAGAAGAAAGGAAAGCTAAGAGAGAGAGATCTGTCGAACACCAGGCTCTTTAGACACTCCTCTGTCCACTTATTTGAACTGGCCAAAGCAGTTTTTCAGCCCATATAAGCAGCCCTGTTGATTAAAAGAATGATTTGGATAAGGAATATAACAAGCCTCTCTCCCTCCCTCTCTCTCTCTCTCTCTCTCTCTCTCTCCGGCTCTCTGTTCTCGCAATCCTCTCTTTTTCGCTCTCTCCTTCTGCTTCTTGCTTTGTCTTCATAGCCACGGGCGATGACTGAATAATTCTGTTTGAGATTTGCAAAAGTAAGGGAGAGAAAGACATCTTGACGTGCAGAATGTGAAAACAGTGATCGTTGAGAGGTGAGAAATATCTTGCCTGCCAGAGGTTGTCCAACAGATTCGCAGCCGAGAGCTGAGACATTATTTTGGTGGAGTCTGACTGACACAAAAGAAAGTGAACTGTGACATCTGTATTATGATATTTGCACTCTTAAAAATATTGTATATTTAGTACAGTAATAAGCATGTGTTTGTCAAAATTAATGCAACTGAAGCCTGGAATATCTTGGAACAAGGATACAAAAAGTAACTGCAATCTAATGTTCTTAGACAACAATAAACTTCAAGAAATTTAAAAAAAAAAAAAAAAACATCCAGAGGAGATTTTTTTTTTATTCGACAATTGCTGTTGCTGTTACATTGACATCAAAGTGGTAAACCTGAAACTAAGCAAGACATGCAGTGGAATGGGTTGTTTTTTACTTCAAAGACATGTAAGAGTCAGGAGGCAGTCGTATATAAGAAAGGAAGAGAAGAAAAGAGAAGGAATCTCTGATAATATGACAAGCGAACCTACGTCACTGCCATTGAGCAGCAAACCTACATGATATTTTTAATACAATTGTAGCGGAACAAAGGGCAGAACATTCCAAGTCACACACAGATAATCAAGAGACTGTTCCTCAGAGCTGTAAATCTGGTAAGAGACCATTTCAGAAGACAGCTAGCCTAAAACTCCCACCTAAATGGAACATCTGCATATTGGATGTTTGCACCAGAAGTACCACTCACGGGTCCTCTTGGAGACAACGGGATGTCTCCCTACCACACCAAGATCTGATAAAACCATAAAAGTGTCAGTTCTGATGATACCCATGCCTCGGAGAAGAGGAGATGGCATTCTACACAACGACCTCCTGACCTTTCTCTCCTGCTAACACACAGAACTGTCTCCACAACAATGAATAAAACACTTCTGAATCCTGAAATTAAAGAATCCTACATCACTGGAGTGATATCCCAAAATCTGGACTCAATCTGTGATACCAGGTTGATCAAGACCAGCATGGAAGGAGGACACATGAATCTTCAGTGTTTAATGGAGAAGCACACACATGAGACACCAACACCCCCTCCTCTCTCTGTTACAGACCACAGCAATAAAAGACACAGAGAGAGACTTTTTATCCTAAGCATATATATACTTCTAAGCAGA
>OMNN01026017.1:0-15716 GCA_900302755.1 Chromis chromis
TAAAACGCATAGCTTCTGCTACGTTTATATATATCGTCCACACTACTCCAGAGTTTTAGGATTCCTTAAACTGAGCTTGGAAACTGCTGACCCTGTTTTAGTTCAGTTTAGTTTGTGTTCTAGTCTAGACGGGCAGAAATAGAGACTTTCAAAAACAATGACGGAGACACCCAAGTTTGCTTTCTGATTGGACCCTTCTCCCACTACATTTGTTCCCTGATTTGTTGTGCTCCTATCATATTGTCTGGAAGAAAACAAAGACATATGCTTTGACTAACAGTGGTTAATTCAATACTGATAACAAATTAGACTACAAGCGTTGGCCAAAGTCATGCATGATAGGTGAAGTGGTGATTCTAAATCAGATGTAGGTGTGGGTGTGAATGATCAACGGGTCAAGGCAGAGATACAGTAGGAAAAGGATAATATTGTTTACCTTGTTGTCTATGCTAGCAGTTGTTCTGCAGTTAAGAGAATCTCCAGTCTTACTTTTCCCAATTGCCATTCCTCCTCCCTTAATATTTTGGTAGCAACTAACCCCTGACTTATATTTACACCATAGGGACTGTGCTATGGGAAAGGGTTAGCCAGGTTTAGGGAACGATCATAGTTTGAGTTGAGAATATGTAGGCTTAACTAACTTAAGGGGACTTTCATCATCATGTTTACGATAATGTACATGTGGTTGAGGTTTTGGTTTTATCTGGTTTGACAAAACAATGTTGATTTTAAACAGGAATCAACTTGTGTGTTAAAGACCAGTGTTAGGTCAACACATCCATCTACCCCAACCTCCTCCCTACACTGACTTTGTAGTTATACACCATGATATAAACATAATTACTAAACTCAGTGGAGGGCTTTGTCTCTTTAACATAAACATATGTCATTTTGGATCAGAAAGCAGCTAATGCCGCCTGACTCAAATGCTAGAGGTTGTTAAGAACCAAAAACATGACTGTGAGTTCTAATAAGCTGCTTTAAAAATGACCTGTCAGGCTGATTTTATCGAAGGTCAGTGTCACAGCATACAGAGATGAGAGTGGTATTCATCTTTTCTTCTACAAGTTGTTCGTGACAAGACCGTGAAGCAGTGTATTTCCCAAAAGTGTTTTTTTTTTTTTTTTTAACATTTAAGAGCTTTAGCTTCTTTTATTGAATAAAAGAATGAATGATAAAAGCATGTTTATTCATCAAAGCAAAGTGTTGATAAAAGTGTCATCAGTACCAAACACAATGCAGCGCTGACACCAGTAGTGAACTATTTGAAATGATACACAACTACACTGAAAGGAAAAGTGAAGTTTGATACTCCACTGTGTAGAGGAGTGACACTGACATGACTGCTGCCTCCACTTTATCTGACTTTCCATTACAAATAGAGAATCCTCTGCAGGTTTAGCAGGTCGAGTCAACTAAAGGCCATGTTCTGTCAGTGCTGACGTTCATCTGACTCATGACTTTTGTTGTGTGTTACACATTGTCTCTTTTGCCTAACTGTATGATTCAATAAAACAGAAAAAACTTCTTCTGACATGCACAACCTCTTGCTGTGCTGAGAACACACTAAATCTCTGCCTGCTTACTTCTTTACAGGAACTATACCTACAGTGGAGCAAATCAAATTAAAGGTTTAATGTTATTTTTTTTGGAGATCTGACACAGTTTAGGATGAGATAAACAAAAAAATAGAAGAAATCATCCGGGAGTCTAATACTTTTTCACAGCACTGTACATTAAATGAGATTATCTGGAAAACACTCTGAGTAAAGATATGCTCAACAATACGAGAAATGGCTGCATACACATACAATACACACCCTTTGAATGTTGGGAAAATCCCTGGAGTGTAACCATCAATCAGCATTATGATAGATTCCTCATGATGGATAGTAAAGCCTTAGAAGTGGTTGTGTCTTCACGGGCTAATGGCAGGGCAGGGTCAACTTCACACACTGAATCGTCTGTTCAGAGTGACACCATGACTCGACGCTGCGACAAGAGCCAAAAATACAGCGCCGGCACCCCAAACACCCCGGCCAATAGTCATTATGGAGCTTTTTCTTTCTCCGTATGCTTCTATTTCAGTTGTTTCGACATTTTCCGGGTATCTATGTGCCTCTCTCTCTCTCTCTTCCTCCATTTCTGTGTTAAATTGAATCCAGTTCATTTGACTTTCATAATCGGTTTAATTAGATTCATTTAGCAGAATCAATTTGGCGTGCGCTCAACAAAAAAAAGTTGAGATTTCCACAAGCACACAAGGAAAGAGGATAGAGACAATAACCAGAGCTGAAACAATGCACAATGCCGAAAAACTGAATCCAAAAAGAGCACATAAATAAAATATGCATAATTAGATTTTAAAAACCGCAGCACAGGCTTCTGTTCCTCTGTAGTTGTCAGTAGGTGGCAGGGAGTTATTTTGCTGCACTGATTGTACATTTTGACATTTCATCAAGTAAATCCAGCAGCATTCTCGTTATTTATTTCCTTTTGCCTCTTTGTTGTCATGTTGCCAGTTTATTTTGGAATGAGAAAAGGCTTGTGATTCCTTTGTGTCGGCGTGTTTCTTTATCTTCCTGTGGTTTCCTAGAGTTTTCAGACGGCAGCATTATCCAGCTCAGCTGTGGTTTTGTGTGTCACCTTGATATCTTTTTCCTTAGAAACTTTTTATTTCCAATTTCCTTTTAAAAAGAATACCCAATAATCACATTTCGAAGGTGCTACTGTGGTAATGATGGTGTTGGAGAAAAAAAAACATAAACTGGGACTCAGTTATTATAAGATGCAGGCACATTAGAGGTTCAAGGGTATACAGCAATCTTTTATTGATTTTTCATCAAGATATGTTTTTATCTCACCACCACAAATGCACTAGAAATAGAGCCTGAGGGTTTCCATCTGCATAGTTACAGCAGTGAGAAAGGCAAGTGCTGTAAGTCCAGCCATCGTCTCTGAGAAAGAGCTTCCCGGGGCTGCTTCCTGAGACACCCCCACCCAGACTGAGCCACATTAACCTACACACTTTAATTTGATAAGAGTTTGTCCAAGGAGATTTATGTTGAGTGCATAATCATGCGTATAAGCGTCTACATAGTGCGGATCAATAAGAAAGAAATGTAATTTCCAGCATCATAAAGATTTCAGGGAGCAGCTACTCTGCAAACGTATTGATTTGTTGAGCAGATGTTGATAAAGCAGGCGGCTCGCCTGATGTTAGGAACCTGTGAGAATACATCACCATCAGTGTATCTGATTTATTGTTCAGCATTACCACTAGAGCTGAGACTGTAAAGTGGCTGTTGGTGTGTCACTCTTGTTTCAGTGGCATGTTGAGTCTGACTTCTGCATCACTGTTGGTTCTTTATGTGCCGCTGCTGTTCTACTGGGTTGTGGCTCTGATTCTTACTGACATACACCTCTGCTGATATTGAAACTGTGTGCAGCTTATAAACAGCTTATTAGTGGCAGACACCACTTTTCACCAACATGTACAAGTAATATCACATGAGAAGGAGTGCTGTTGTACTGCACCAGAGATTCGCATGGTCCAGTTTTGTAAACCTGCAAAGCTCATTAGTGGAATTTGCTCATTGTTATCTCTAAAACTGAACCTGTTAGTATAAGACCTGTGACCCAACCTGTTACACAGTCACTCACTTTCTACTGTATTATTTTACGTGCACATTCGGTACATGGGTAACTCAAATGATTACTAAGCCGTAGCCTTCTTGGCAGAATCAAACTCCAAGTATGTTGCTATTCACTATGCTGACGAGGAAATGTCTTGATTTCCTACATGGCCAACACATTCTGCACAATCAGTGCCAGATTAGCAAAGGTTTTAGCAAGGTCATTCCACTCAAACCTCAAAGGGTCCTCCTCCTTGGATGCCTCCATGTGAGTGTGGTTGTTAAGGTGGGTCTGATGTATGCAGAGGACTTGATAAACATGGCAAATTTAGATGCCATTCATTCATTTTCATTTCTATTTTCTCCAGAATTAGAAAAAAAAACAATTAAAAAAACATTGTTTTTATCACCTGCTGCCCCCTTCACATTTAGCTTATTTTTGTCCATATATGTACCAGTGGATTGACATAAATGTCACACAACTACTTCGCTGGTTATCCAGAAGGCACCCAACTTGCTGCAGGGCTCTAAATAATCTAAACATGGCTGTGATCAGGTTGTGGATACAAGGCCACAACAGTTTTACAAGTGGCATTTATCAGTTACCAGTAATAACTGTAGTGCACAGAAATCCTTATTATGTCATTACATTGCCTTGAATTCATTTGTTTTATATAAATGCTTATAGTGATTCATATCTGTGTTGAAATTAGGTAAAAATGAGTGACCTTCTGTAAAAAATCCAGAATCCCTTTAAGAGAAAGAGCAGAAGATACACCGTCTGTTCAGGCTGAAGGGACATGACTCGTACTGAACTGTGGGCCTCTATTAAATCTTGCAAAAAAATGAAGGTGGGTGTGTTTTTGGCCATTTATTCTGGGGGCGCAACTTATGTGACAACAGATTATGACTTCTTTGACTGTTAACTGGACTGAGACTGGACTGTTGCTAAGTAACACATAACCATTTGTCTGCACACTAGCTTGGCTACTTCATATAGATTTACACATTATGGCAGCTACTTAATCATTTACATTTATCTGTGTGTTTCCATTTATTGCACAAGCAGAGAAATAAGAGGCTGTTGATAGTCGCTCAGTGTGATTCTGATGAGTTAACAGCTTGATCAGGTAACACATTGCTCCATCATTTCCTGCTCTCCGTGGACGGTCTCCATTAGCTTTTTAGCAGGTTTATAGACCTGCAGGACAACCAAGTTTTTTGTTTATATTCTATATGCACCACGGCTCGTTATATATCACAGTTCAAATCGTGGTCTCTGTATGTTTGTATAAAGCATCTCACCTACACCCACTCACTGCCATGAGTCCCGCAACAGTTCCTGTATGGTTGGTGTAAGACTGACGTGTCACTGCCTCCATGCACATCCTTGGTAGCACTTGTGACAGCTGGTTTACTCCCAGGAGAACGTCGGTATACCAGAAGCTATGTGTCGCAGCTGTTACCCTCCTGGGCTGCAGACAGGAGGCTGAGATGCTACAGAATGAATGGATGAATGAACCAGGTTTGAGATCCCACTTCCCCTCTTTGCTCCTGTGTCCAAAGTGCAACTGAATACCAGACCTTGTTCAGTAAACCTTTTGGATTGTCTGAACCTAAGGTTGCAGAATATTTTTAAACCTGCTGGTCTTCAGGTGAAACCAGAGAAGTGGTGTGTTGTTTTGTCTTCCCCTGCCCTTCTAATCTCTTTTACTACACCTTTCAAAACAGTATTTACTGATATGAATTCTGAGTTCTGCATTAAATTCCATGAATAGCTAACAGGAGGCTTGTAGAGCTCCCCTTTAGTGTGTCCAGATGCCTCCATAAAACTGCCTCAAGACTGTGAGTCAGAGAGCAGTTCAAAGCCCATGCTGTTTGCCTTACAGTGTTAAATTCATTTTTTGCTTGTCCGTAATTAGTTCAGGTCAGCTAATGTGATGTGAGTACACCTGGATGTTTACACTGAAGTATCCAGGCTTCTTTCCCTCCCTTCTTCCTCCTCTGTCGACCGTATATATTTTAACTGTAACGTTATCTATGGAAATATATACATATTTATGTGTGTTCATTACAATCTAAGATGGTTATTAATAACAGTTATTAGAACACCTGTAAAGCAGAGTGATTTGTGTATAGTTAAAAGTCCATGTGATGTTATTTATACTCTATATCTCTTGTCATGACAAACCTCCTGTCCAGTCACATTACGTGGTTTGAAATGACTTTATAGTTGGTGATATGCCTATGTGGCTGGAGGTATCTTGCTGAAGTTGCACAATGGCACCTTGTTGTGCTCAAAATGTTTGCCATCAGCCATACACACATGACTATGACATCTGCCGACAGTGAGTGTTTTTTCCAATCAGTAACCATTTTACACAGCAAATGTCAATAAAAAAAAATGGCTTCTGTTAAGGAAACATAAGTGACATACTATTATTCACAGCACACAGCAGCAGGATACCAATAGTCCACAGCGGTGTATACAAGGGAGAATGGTCATGTAGAGTATGCCATGCTGTGTAAGTTACCTGAAAACTGAAATGAATTCCTCATCACATTATTCACTGAAAAAGCAGTTTCATTACTCAGCCCAACTCTGTCAAACATCTCTAAATCCTCTATGCACATACACCAATCAGGCATAACATACGACCATCTGCATAATATTGTGTTGGTCCCCCTTATGTGGTCAAGGCTTTCGGCTCAAGACCCTTTGCTGCATGTCACTCTCCTCTATACCCACTTTCACTCTGTTTTTTTTTCTCTCACAATAAAAATGGGAAAAAATTCCACAAAAAATGCTCTGAATGGACAAGAGGACCTCTCAGGGTGTCCTATGGGGTCTGGCACCATGTGGATCCTTTGGGTACTCTGGCTTGTGCAGTGGGGCCTCTGTCAATCAAACTTGTTCCACTGCATCCTGTTGATGCTTGATCAGAATGGGCTCTAGGAAGTTTGGAGGTCAAATCAACATCTTGGGCGATTTTCATGCTCTTCAATATGTTCCTGATTGGTTGATGTTTTTGCCATGTGGTGGGGTGCATTTTACTGCAGGGGTAGGCCAGTGACATTTGGGATTTCCATTTGCATGAGGGAGTGTGCTTGTTCTGGGACAGTGTTTATTTGGGTGTCTAAGTCTCATCAAAAATACAAGGTTTTCCAGCAGAACACCACATAGTACCAATATGATCAATGTTATTCACTTCACCTGTCAGTGGTTAGAATGTTGTGGCTGATCGGTGTATGTTGCATCTTTTGTGTTTAAAATTTTAGTTCTTAAAGTTTTTAGCATGGCCCTGTCCATCAGTATCTCATATTACATTTAGTTTGTTGAGACATTGTGGTATAAGAAGCAACAGTTTGGAGGGATGTACTGTTAAGCTAGTTTAGCAGCAGCCAGCTCTCCAGAAATCTCAGCTGATCACAACTCACCACCCTCCACCAGGAAAAAATGTCCAAAATCAATCTATCCACCAACAACACAGAGACCAAACTGATTCTAACCTATTATCTAACTCCTGGTATGTCAACAAACAAGCTGGCAAAATGTCAGAGCGATAATTGCATTAGTAAATGTAAGCTATTTATCTATTTATTTTTTTAACCTTAAATAGGGAGGGCCATCAGGAGCAAGCTCTTACAAGGTCGCTCTAAACCAGACATATAAAACAATAAAAGCTCTCAAGGTCACTATATACATCATCAAATTATACAACAAACAGACCAAGGACATGAACCTTAAGAGGAGCATTAATTCAAGGAAAACACATGCATTCACGTTGGTCTATGTCAGTCAAAGGGGATTTAAACTGACTATAAGGTAACAGCTTATCTAAATTTAGTAGATATTCTGCAGACTGTTCCACTTATGTGGATCATAATAACTAAAAGCCAGCTTCCCAATATCAGTATTAACAGGATGATTTTCAAGGACCAAATGTTCTTGCGATCTTACACCTTACAAAAAGTGTATCTGATTTAAATTTGGTCGTGCCACACTTTGAATTGTCCCTCGAAGGCCCGTTCTGTAAGCATATCAAACACCACCTGTGATGCGTTGGATTTACACTGTGTCAAGACTGTGACCCTTAAACTTAGCTTCAGGAAGCAGAAGAAGCTGCAGGGAGCCTAATCTTGTGATTCGGGGGGCCAAAAAACAAAAAACTATGTGTTTTCAATGTGCTCAATGTTGTCATGACAGAGCACCTGACAGCCATCACACCAAAGTTAACACTGTTTGCAGTGAATGTTCTCCCTCAGACGCCTCAGGAGGTTACAGTAGAACTTGCTCTGACATTCATAGGGCACAGTCCTGTCAATATTGAAGAAAACAAGGAGTACGCTCTTGGTGTTCTCCTGACCTGACAGGCCTTCTTCACCCCTGGAGGTTTTTCACTGCTCACATCTGTTGCATGCACATCATCATGTTATGCTCCAGGAACAGAATCTAAACTTTATGATCACAATCATACATGAAAATATCATTTTCGATGTGGTCCCAGACTTTAGGACCCTGTTTTTGGTCAGATATTTTTGCTGTTCTGTGATATAATTTCTCTCATTATATCATCTACTTGGCATTGATGGTGATTATTTTAGCTACCACAGAAAGCTGCAGTGCTGTATTAACTGTCAAACTTGTGCTATATTTATACTTTGACAATTGCTGCAAAAACTGTCACATACTCATCAAACTATTTGCTGCTTTCTTTGAGTTCCTCTGATTTAAATAATTTCTTGTACACTGAGCAGGAACAGCAGCATGGAGAGTCTTTGAATCCTGCTGGGGATCCCCCACTGATCCATGATCACCACTTTGTAACCGCCAGCTTTATTTTTGGGTGTTGTGTATGTGTGTAAGAGTATGTTAACCCCAGAATTTAAGACGACGGCAGGAAACTGAAGATAAATGTTCTTCCCTAGGTGGACGCACGTAAGTAAAGTTCCTCCACCTGCACTTAAAATCACACTGAGTGTTCATTCTGTGGTGTGCTTCTGCAACAAACTCTCCCAGTTTGACCTTGTCTTCCACTAACGGTTAATGGCTTTAAAAGCAAAGAGCGTTGTGCTTTCTGCTGCAAAAGGCTGCTGACTGTCAGTGTGCACAAAAAAGTGCGTTTGTGGGCCCACACACACACACACCACCAGATTCAGACATAAACTTCAGCTGCATACCCCTCCTCCTCTCTTTATTTGCTCCTTTCTGTCTGCCACACAGAAACCTTCCTTTCTGAAAGCACTGCACTGACTTCTATTCATTCCCTGGAGATTTACTGTACCCTAACCTTCAACGTAGACATTACATAGCTAACCCTCAGCTTTGACCTTAAGCTTACTGTAAGCATTATGCTTGAAAGATGTGTCAACAACGTTGTTTGGGGGGGAAACCCCCTATGTCACAAAACAACCCAGAGAGCAATTACAATGGCAACGCTGTCACTAACACCAAGGTCTTTATGTTTTGGACCTGGACGGCTACTGAGAAGTGATCTTGGAATATACAGCAGCGTGTGACCATGAAAGGTTCGACCACAGACTGAGTTCCACCTGCAGCCTGGTTGTGATTTGCAGTCAGAAGAAGCAGGTGGAGCAGCTGTATTCAGAGAACATCTCTGATGAAGTTGAAGGTGCATCCAATAATTTATTGTCATTTTGCTGCATTGTTGGCTGGTGTAGTGTCACTGTTGATTTTTGTGTCTGTGAAATGTGGAGCATTGCTTCGTAGGATTGTTATTACAGTATGCCATAGGCGCTTGTTTCATTTCATTGTGGGCAGTAGCAAATATAGAACACTATATACAGCAGAACACAATGAGTGGCAGTTTGAATTTTCCACCTTTTGTTGATATTCTGAAACCATATCAATTGTGAGACTAATTGAAAGGACTTAAAACTGAAGAGATGTATTATTTCATAAAGTGTGCACAACAGAGAAAGATGAAAGCACACACGAGGAGTTCTTAGCAATTATACCACACTGTCATCATTTTAAGGGGATATTCACACCATAAGCTACAGATACCGGATACAGTCAAAGAGACTGGTGGTGGTGAAGGAGTGAAGAAGGGAGCTTATGACCCCCCCTGAAGAACAGTTTTTTTTATGAAAGTGGAGGTGTATGAAGCGGAAGTGGGTCACATCAGCCTGATGTTGAGATTAAATCCTGTAGCGGCAGAGAAAAGTATTGTCTTCAAGGTGTTTTTGGAGTGTGTGTGGAGGTCATGGCAACATATGAGTGGTTAGGGTTAGGGTAAGTTTATTTAATTAGAAGCAAATAAGACAAAAATATAAAAATGCAAACATGACAGTCTTCACTGACATTCATCTCAGTCAGGACAAATTTCCTTTTTTGTATAAGTAGGTTTCAATTGCCTGACTTATGTGCACTGGCATTCACCAGGAGGTACTGATCCACTTCAAGCACAGCCTCATACTAACTGTGATGTAAAAGTGATTTAGTATTCCTCTTCCATAAAGGTGGCAGACTTACAGTAGTGAAAAAGAATCAAGGCAGCTGAGGCAAAAATGTTCTCACTTAGGTCTCATAATAAATTTGAAGCTCTGAAACCACTGGATCCTACGGAAGCCCTAAACGGCCATGGTTCTACTTAATTTCTTCGCTCCGTTTTCTCGAGAAAACAAGATAATCCTCCTCCATTTTCTCGTTATGACGACATAATTTTGTCATTATCACGCAATAACAAAATCTGTTCTGTCGTGATAACAACAAAATTATCTTGTTTTCTCGAGAAAACAAAATCGTTATAACGAGTTAATTTTCAGGTGAGGTAGAAAGCAAAACCAACCCGCCAGAACACTGTTAAGGACGATAACTTGTATCCGCCGACTTGCAAAAGTCACACATGAACAGGCTTAACTTACCTCATTAGAGTGTGCAGCTGCAGTAGAGCAGGTCCAAGCCTGGCTTCAGTCGGTAGTGTGCAGCGGCAGCAGAGCACCTTCTGGTCTGGCGGGTTGGTTTCGCTTTGTACCTTACCGGAAAATTAACTCATTATAACGAGAAAACGATTTTGTTTTCTCGAGAACACAAGATAATTTTGTCGTTATCACGACATAATGGATTTTCTTATCGCGTGATAACGACAAAATTATGTCGTTATAATGATAAAACTGCCCGGGGAGCAGTCAGGGGTTAAGGGCCTTGCTCAAGGGCCCAACAGTGGCTGCAGTGGGGGTTTGATCCTCAGACCTTCTGATCAGTAGCCCAGGGGCTTAACCTGTTGCACCACCACTGCCCCAATGCAGCTCTATAATGTCTTCAACACAGCCCTTATTGGATTTCCTAAAATATTAAAACCTGGATGATTCAAACTCCCTGTAACTTGATGAAAGAAGACTGAGATTGTTACGTTTGATTGACTGAACCTTCTGTAAGACCCTGATGATACTCTTGAACTCTTTGGCTACATACAATAGACCTTTTATGAAAAACCTTGGTGTGGTTTTCAACAGCTCTTTCAAATTCAATAAACAGTTGTCAAAATTAACTTTTTCAGCTAAGACTTTATGCCAAAGTAAAGACCTATCTTCCTCTCAAAGATGTCAAAAGAAGTTATTCGTGCCTTTATTACCTTTTGGTTAGACTTTTGTGATTCTTTCTATGTGGGAGTAAAGCAGTCATCTTTTCAGCATCTGCAGTTGGTACAAAATACAGCTGCTTGTCTTCTAACAGGAAAAAGGAAGCGTGGTCACGTCATTCCAGGATTGGCCTCCTACCACTGGCCTCAAGTCTAGTTTGTTTTAGGATTGAGTTTAGGATCTTCTTGCTGGTTTTTAGGGGTTAAGGTGGAAAGGTGTCACTGTTGTGTTTTATTGTTGTTGCAAGGCCCTTGCTATTTTAATTGTTCAGCACTTTGGTTCAACTTTTGTTATTTTTAATTTATATTTATGAATAAATCTGACTTTGAGTTTACAGTAGACTCCCTCCTGGTAAACTCCACATCCCAGTGTAACCCCTCTGTGTAAACAAGATTATGTCTGGGCAGAGTTGGGTCAACACAGTGATTCAACTCACCTGGTTTGGCTGCAAGATGATAATACCATTTACACCATTCAGCTATTAGCCTGTATCCAGATTACTAGAAAAATACAGTTTTTATGGTAAAGTTAGCTATAAATGCATGCAGAACACATTCAGATTGGAATGCGATTAGACTGGAGACCACATATAGAGGCTCGCTTTGGAAGCAAATATGTAAATGCAATCCATGCAGCACGACCACATTGGGAAGAGAAAATTGTCCCAGAAGTTGAAGGTTTCCTAATTCTGCCTTTTCCTGCTAAATCAAGGAATCCAGCAAGCCTTTCTTTGAAAAAAGTGATGGATGACTGGTATAGAATTAATCATGTCTATAGATAAGTCTTCTAGCCCCACCTGATTAATTTGCATGTTGAGATTATAAATTACTAATCATTTTAAGACCTGCATTTCTATAGGCGGAATTTAGTTTTGGTTAATTACTAACTTGTTTTTATATGTAGACACAAACAGCCTCACACCAGAGTGTGCTGCAGAAAATTAGCGGTACAATTGCTTGAAATAATTACATAAAGAGTAAATATCTGTATAATAATTATATTTCATATACAAAAATGTTTATGGTCACATATTGTAAAGGAACAAATCACCATTTGTAAAAATGCAGGGCAGGAGGTTGAGACCATTAGAATATATATTTTTTTTACATTTTCCAATCCTTAATACACATTGTTTTTCTTTCAAATAACACCAAGTACCTCTAAAATAATAATATTTTGTTCTGATTGAAGTACAGATTCAGACTTCCAGGGTTTCATAACAAACGTGAAATAATCTCATTAATTTGCAGGGTGGGACTTTCTGTTTCTGCTTTGAGCATGTTTGGCTGAATTACTCTAATATTACAGCTTGTCATTCTGTACTGTAGAGGGGTTTTACAGTGATTAAGCAGAGTTGTGGGTGAGCTGGTGTGCTCCAGCTGCACCCAGCGGGGGTATGTAGGTGGAAGGAGAGGTGTGGACTTAATAGATCTGCACATTCTCAAGGAAGCAAGTGTAGAGTAACATTTAAGCCATTTTAAGGCAGCATTGGACCATTTTCATGGAAAACTTCTAAATATGTAACTTTGGTACACTAAGATGAATTTTTAGTGGTTAAATTAATGACTGTAGAGGGACTTTAACTTTCTTTTTAATTCTGTCCTGCAGGCAATCTGTTATCCTTTTTTAATCTGAAACATCATCACAGGTATTTGCTGCAACTTTCGAAAGCTTCCTCCAGAGTGTTTTATACAACTTTTTTCCACAGGTTAAGTAGTACACCTTGAGACAAATAAACTGATCCTCATGAATAAAATTGCCTCTTTAACCATGTTTTTACCATTAAATTTAATGGTTTACGTGCTTGGGGAGCAGATTTCTGTCTGTTATAGATTTCTGCTCTGTTTTGTTATAGTCATGCTTCTCTCTCTTTACCTCCCCTCCATCCCTCCTCCATCTGTTCCCTCCCCTCTCTATTTTTGTCTTTCCTCTTCCGCCAGGCTGAATGGTGTCTTTTCCTGTCTTCTATTTCTGTCCTGCTCCATGTCTCCCCTTTTCTCCTCCTCCCCACCTCCACCCGCCCCGTCTCTCTGTCTCTCCTCCTTCTCAGGGGTCCTGTTCTAATTCAGTACTCATCCTCCAACCTAGTTTTCTGCCTTTTCTAATCCCCCCTTTACACTTCAGCTGCCTATACGGACGTATAGTAATGATACAGTAGCTGAGGCCTCCCAGACAACTCCACACTTCACCTTTTCTCTCGTCCCTTTACTTCTTTTCTCCTCTTCCCATTTTTTTTTGTTTCTCTCCTCTCATCCATCCCAGTTTCCTTCTAATCTTCTTTTTCTTCTCCTCTCCTGACATTACAAAGTCATGGCTGGCCAGAGGGGCGGCTAAGAGCGGCTTTTGACAAGAAGTTTCAGAGAAGCAAACACACTTTCTGAGCGAGGAATTAAGAAGACGTCTGCTTATCCGCCCTCAACACTTCTCAGTCCCTATTTTTCCTCTGGAGTAAACAACTGGGAGTCTCCTCGACTCTGCTCTGCTGCTGCTATCTGCCTGCCCACTGTGACAGGCTGCTTAACACACACAAACACACACACACACACACACACACACACACACACACACACACACACACACACATGCTAAGACCTGTCAGACATCACATAGCACACCTGTCCACACATTTCAGCTGGTCCTTGGATGTAGATATACATACCTGTTTGTTTGCACGTTAAACCGCTTTCCACGGGAAAGCCTGTATGAATGACGTGCATCGTAACACATTTGATCCTCAAGCCAGAAAAGCAAATGAGGCACCACTAATGTGATTTTTTTTGTCCCAGTAATCCCACTCTGGCATTGTTTCTGTGAGCAAAACACCCCAAATCTTTGTGCACTGGCTACAAAAGCAAAGAGTCTTTACTAGAATCTTGTTCAGCTTTGAATAATAGTGAGGAGGCTATGACTGATGCAAAACAGACTGAGATTAATTTTCAACAAGCTGTGCAGCAATAACACAGGCAGGAATGAATTGAGACTCGTGGCAGGCTGCATAATGAAGTAAATTCTGGTTCTGTGGTGCAAAAGCTTTTTTTTTTTTCTGACAAATATTGAACAAGATAACAATGACAGGTAAAGATTAGCATGGCACTGGGTGAGACTTGCGAGCCATTTTATTGCTAAGCAACAAGAAATCTAAATGTGATTTTTAAGTCTGTGTAATAATTAAGTAGTAATGCATTTATCACACTTAAACTGTGTCATTCAGATGTTACACAAGGTTTTATAATAACATCTGGTGATGCATTGTCACTTAGCCAGTCTTGTGTCTAATGTTTATGTTGTGTGTGAGAATATGTGAATATTGTTCATATAAAGTACTTCTGAAGATCAGAGCGGTAAGTCACAGTAGAGCCTTTGTTCTACTAGAGTCTCCAACATTTATTGCGTTGGTCTTTCTGAAAGATGAAGCATGTTTCTGGAGTTTACTTTCAATGTTCTGACACAAATCACACATAATACAGCTTCTATACGAAACTGAAGTCCTGGGGAGTTTAACAAAAGTTAAAAATGACTTTCTGAGCACACAGAATAACGACAGTTTTAATGTGTACTGTCCTTGAAATTTTCTAAAGTTTCATTCACATCCACAATGTAAGCATACCGTAGGTCTTTTTTCATCTTTCTAGTTCTTGCAGCTGCACATGCACTGGCCTCTTCTGTTGAGCTGTGACATTTGGCCCACGAACATCTACTACACCTGGGAAATGATGTTTGTTAACGGATGTGAAAAACACATAAATATTGAATAAAGAGCAATATTACATGACACAACCTTTTCTGAACAAGTCAAGTGAAGTCACTTTTATTTATACAGCAGTAGTAACAATACTAAGTATGTCACAGTACAAATTGCGATTCAGGACAATCGCCGATTGTCCCAGGACAGATTGCGATCAGAGTCTGTCCTAGGACAGATTGCGATCGGGATCTGTCCTTGGACAATCGGCGATCCTAATAGTATAGATTCTATTCTATTCTATAGGACAATCTTCAATTCTACTAGGAGAAATTCTGATTAGATCAAAATGTTTTGGAAAATGTACTGAATCATTTCACAACTAACATTTCAATCAGTTCTAGCATAGGTAAGCCTACATTCACCATCACTATAAAGGGTTAGGGTTAGGGTTAGATGATAAAATCATGGTTTGTAAGAATATTGTTGTTTGCTTTATTTTAACATCATATCATTCAAATAAATTTGATTTTCTGATCACAATCTGTCCTAGGACAATTGGCGATTGTCCTGAATCGCAATTTCTACTGTGACATATACATGACTTAATATATAAAATATGAATTCAAATCAAGGGCATATAAAACATGAATCCTGATATAGCCATAAAAGACTGCTAATGAAGTAAAAATGAAGAAGCAAACATTGTACTGATGGAGGTTGACTCAGAGGTTAGTTTCAGCTTCTCTTTGGCTCTTTATAAACTGGCCTTCATCAACATCCTCAAAGCCTCT
>OMNN01026023.1:0-18104 GCA_900302755.1 Chromis chromis
TCCTCCTCATCCTCCTCCTCCTCCTCCTCCTCCTGCGTTCCGTCATCCCTCTGACATGAATCTGATTTTGAATCTGTTTATCTTTCTCGGCCGCTATCTCTCTTTCATTCCCCGTTTCTCCCTCGTTCCCTCCTCTCTTCTCGCTCGTCTCTCTCTGGGGGCAACCCTACAGACCAGCCAGTTATTAAAAGAACATCACATTCTGGAGGAAGAAATTAGAGACTAATAAACAAACAAAAAAAACATGTTTACCACTCTGTGTGACCTTTTTAGCAGAGGGGAAAGTCATCTCATTTCCAGTATTAGCCGGTGTTAGCAAGAGGCCTGGAAAGATGTTACTGGAGTGCAGCTGAGTGTTCTGTGCACTGCTTTTCCACACTGGTCATCGAAAATGTCAGACGCTAAGTGGCTTCTTAGGTGGAAGAAAAGGGGAATTCTTCAAATCTCAGGTAGTAATGTAAAGGGCTACATGAACACTTCATGAACAGTGTGAATTATTAGATCATAAATGTTGCTGCATCTGCAGAAATCCACTTATATTTGGCTTTTTTCCTCTATATTTCTTGTGACTGGAGCTTTTTTTCTCAATTCAAGATAACGTGTTTGCTACTTAACTTTTCTAATTTCTTAATAGATTATTTGCAATTTCAGTTTTGTTTTATTCTAGATTTGTTCAGATGCTTACTTATACTGATATCAGACAGAAAGACACAGTGACAGGTGCAGGGAAAGTCAATGGAAAAAACAAGCAACCAGAGAAAGGCGAAAGCCCAACCTGACAATACAGAGAGAGGTGGAGAGGAGAAAACATGTTGGGTAAAAGTTGAATGAGAGACGTTGTTAGAGAGTGAGGAGGGGGATGGAAAAAAAGGATGAAAGGAAGAAGTTGAATAATGCAGTAGTCAGTTAGTTTCCTGCTTCCCTCCTACTTCACTGGAGCTGTCAAGTGAGGCCACTTTTCCTACTGTACACAGATACCTGTTTCTTCCAATTATATTACTCCTTTTCTTCATAAAAAATAAAATATTTACAACACCAAAGAAATCAGAGACCATGAAAATATTCTAAATTACAAGTTAATGTCCTGCAATCAAAATAAATGTTTAAAAAAAAATCAGATACATAATGAATTAAGATTATTAGCACTATCAAAAGTAATGTATCTTTCAGTGTGTTAAATGAATGATGCCTTAATGTATTATTATTGTTAGGGCTGTTACTTTTTGCAGTTTAGAAACTTGAACTCTGCATCACATGGTCACTGCTGAGTACAAACCTCATAGAGTGTCTTCAAATCTGGGGTTTTCCATTAGTTTGAATGTTTATACTACCTTCTGCAGGATGGTCTATTATTTACTCCCTATTAACTTGACTAAAACTTTTCTTGAAAACTTGACATTTTGGAGATGCAATGATTGGACTCAATCAGACTGTGCCCACGCCACAGAAAATCTCTTCTGCCCATGACCCAGCCCCACACATTCAGTAATTTCCTGACTAATAAGCTTGGTTATAACATAGATAAATAAAACTACTTCCTGCCAATTTCCTTTTTTTCACTGCCACAAATAACTTGCCAGATCTCTATTCCAAGCACACATAAAAAAATAAAATAAATCATTACCATAGAAAAAATACATTTAAGTAGGTATGGATGCACAATCCTTGAGGATAATATCCAATTTGCTCAGAGATGTTTACCCCAAAAAGAGGGATATTTTGACTGACTCAGCAAACCACAGCGATCAGATGAATTAAGCAGAGTAATAATCATTTCCAGTTTGGTAGTGTGAAAGTATAAAATGGAAAAACGACCTATGCCTACCTATTCTTGACACACGTGGTCTTTAAAAGTTCACCCCTTTCACATCAAAGAATTGCAGGTCCATTCCTCAGTACCTAATATACAGTATTATGTCTGTACATGTATATTGTGTCTAGAATTCAACCAATATTTGAACATTTGATGACCCAATGCAACATATTTCTTATAATTATTATTATTACTTCAAATGTTACAAAGCATAATCTTTTTTACAATATATAATACTGTAACTAAAACACACACGTAGCTATTGCATGTTATATTAATGTAAAATTGTAATATTATCAATGTATGAAAGCCGAGCAGTGCATGTCAGAAGTCTCAAGTCCCATCTGAAGTGTGCATTTAGTTACATCCTTGGGTCAAGCCCTGCAAATGACAGATGATCCCTCCCTGCCAGCAGGTTGCTACTGCCACCAGAGTCTTGTTACTGTGTCCACTTTATGTTTCCACAGCTCCACGTGTTTAGATCTGATATCAGAATCAATACAGAGATAGCATGCGGCCCCGCCAGTGTACAGAGCTTAAATCTTAATGTAATAAAACAGCCATCAAACCAATAAATGTTCTCTAATGGGGTTGGTTTTTTTTTTGCCCGAAATGACATTAAATTAAAAATTTTCAGCTCGTACGCATTTTTCCCAAGTTCCATATAAACAAGGGGGGGATTTTATTAGATTAGATTAGATTTGATTAGCCTTTATTGTCTCCCTTAGGAGAAATTTGTCTTGGAAATTCGAGAGAATGCGGTCAATGTTTAAGGAAGTGAACACAACAAAGGAGCTGAATTGATTGCAACCAAACTCCTTAGAAATGCTTATGTGCTCAATTCTGGGCTTTCTAGGGGAAACATGTATTAACTGTGCACAATGTAGAGACATTTATTAACAATCCCAGGTGTTGAAATCTAAGAAAATTGTGGACGGTCAATAAAGTGTCTTTTTATGTGTCCTGGGGTAGAACAGCAAACACATACAGGACTGATAAGATACTTACATATCTAGAAAATAATATCATATTATAGGACTGAAGAGATAAGACTTTATACCTTATATACCTCTGTGACATTGCTTGAAAGTTACAGCAAAGGCACACCAGCTGCTGACAGCTGCAGGTATAGACCATTTGCTCACTCTCCTCTCGGTATATTACTAAAATATCTCACACTCTCCTACCTCTGGCCTGACAGGGTCCTCTATTCCGACGATGCAGATGGCTGTGAGGTCATTGAGGATGTTGTTCTCGTCATCCCAGTTGGGCTCAGGATCGCTGGAAAAGTCACGGTACCCCACACAGATGGTCCTCAGGCCATCGCACGCCATGGGCTCAATCACCTTCTTCACCATCTCGTCCTTGTCTCGTGGACGGAAAACCCTCGGCTCACCCACCTCGTTCAGGATTTGGCTGCATCTGAAAACAAGGGTGGGATTTACTTAAAATTATATGCTATACCATCAGTGTTTTACAGCTTTTGTACTGACAAAATGACTCAGCATAGAAAAGATCCATTAGTTAAAAAAAATACATCTGATCTCAAAATGCAGAGTTGTGCTGACCTCAACAGCCACATTAATTGTGGTGCCTGCAAAAACTATTCACCACCTTGTAAGTTTTCTTCTTTTATTGCTTTTCAACATTAAATCATTGTCAATTTGATTTAGAATTTACAAAAAAGACTCTTTCATGTCAAAGTGAAAACTGATTTCTACAAAGTTATGTCAATTAATTAAAAATACAAAATGAAAAATAAGTGATCGTATAAGTATTCATCCCCTTTAAAGTGACTCACCCAATTCAATACATATTTCAGCAAATTGGCTGAATCAAGTCACACAGTTAGTGAAATGGAGATCATCTTATTGCACTGAATGTCTCTCAAGTGATTGTAGTATAAATAAATGTATCTGGAATATTCAGTCACTAGTGAATCAGCACTTTTGGTTATAACTACACCATGAAGAAAAAAGAACACTCCAAGCAACTCTGTGAAAATGTTATTGAAAAGCATAAATCAGGGGATGGATACAAGAAAATTTCCGAGTCACTGAATATTCCTTGGAGTACAGTTAAATCTCATTATTAAGAAATGGAAGAACGATGGCACATGCGTAAATCTGCCTACAGCAGGTCGTCCTTTAAAAACTGAGTGACTGTGCAAGAAAGAGACTAGTGAGGATGGCCACCAAGACACCTATGAGACCTCCTATTTCACATTTTATAATTACAATTAATTGACTATGTATAAATCTGTTTTCACTTTGACATGCAAGAGTCTTTTTTTGTAATTTTTTGTGAAAAAAGCCAAATTACATTGACCATGATTCAGTTTTGGGAATCAATAAAAGGGGGTGAATACTTTTTATAGACATTGTATGCATTCCTTGGAGAGTACACCACACTATTAAAAAAATGACCTAAAGTGCATTGTTCTAAGAGGATTGGATGGTTTCTGACAGTAAATTGGAGAAAAACGAACAGGAAATATTTTGGTCTAAAATATTACCATGAGTGCTTTATCGCTTTACGACAAGTGTGCCATCCTAAAATAACATGAAACAAATTGTAATTAATTTATGATGTGATATGATTAAAATCTCTGAAAGAGCAACTAAATGAAGCTTGGGGTGATGCTTGTTTTGTTAACTGTGACTTCTAAGATTAAGAATGTTAAACAGCCTTTAAGTCAACATGGATGGGATTAACTGTCATCTGGTTTATTTTATCTGCTGATGAACATCATATGATATGGTCCAAAGCGCCAGTACAAAATGGACCTTGCGGTTAATCAGCTTTGTCAGCTAATTGTGACTGATTTTGATCAGAATGTAATGCCATTCTCACTTTACTGAGGATATACAGATTTACTCATTAAAAAAAAAAAAAAAGCAAATAGATCTGGACGCATGATCCTTGATTCTATGTTCGAAAGGCTCAGGAGTTTCTGTTAAGTCCTGGGGCATCAAAACAGAACAAAAGCATAGCTAGAGCATTTCCTAAATTACTATAGTAGTGTAGCCAAACTATATTAACATCTAATTAACAGTAAATGGTTTTATCATTAGTGAAATAAATCAACATAGAAATGGAAAACAAACAGGTGTTCTGGCATTCAGCTGGAAAAGCAAATCAGCTGTTATTTGTGCAAATATGATTTTAGGACTTTCGTTAGTGAAGCAAAAATGTGCATATAAACTTCCATATAATGGACCCTCAAATTAAGCTATTTGTAGCTTCATCTGTGGTAGTAATATATGTAGAATTTAAGCAGTAATTAACTGGTACTAAGTCTTAACAGAGAATTCTGGCTTATTCCTTAAGTGGGTAAAGGAAGCTTTATAACTGCCTCTCATGCTTTTCTCACTGTTACTCATTTATTATGGTGCTGTTCTTGTAACACATGGTAAAATGACACAATTTCCAGACCTTTCAGAGGAAACAGCCCACGCTGATGGCAGAGAGAATGTATGAAAGGCCGTGCCCTCAAGTACATGATGTAAATGTTACACAGTTGGTAAACATACAGTACCTAATGAGATCTTATACTGTACAACTGCAATCAATCAGAATCTTTTAATTTATTCAGAAAACCAATCTTACTTTTTGAGTACAATCTCAGAGGCTCCCTTGCTGTACATGCGGAAGCTCCCATCAGGCAGTTTGATGACGGTGCTCATGGACTTCCTGACAGAGTTGAAGGTGTAGACTTTGTAAAGCTTCTCCTCTGGAATCTGGTTTCTTATTGGCTGGTAATCTCGCTTCAGGTCCAGGACCAACCCCAGTAGGCCGCACTCTGTTTTGTTGCCCACCTGCTTCGGCAGACCACCTTCCTTATCTGGGGGCTGGAAAGACGCAACAGAAGAGATTTAGTGGTTTTTATCTAGCTGTACTTGTTTTTTTCCCCCTTATAGCAATTTTATTGTCATATTATTTCAATCTATGCAAGCATTTTTGTTGTGTTTCTTCATACAGTAAAAAAAAAAAAAAAAAAAAAAACCTGCTATGGAGACTCTCAAGTCTTCATCTGAACGTGCACAAATTATCTGTACTGTTTGTTCTGTGATCTACTCAATGAATGAGATTCTCCTTTTCCTTCAGTGCAGTGTGACCAATGTAACACTTGAAATAGCTGCTAGTGATAATTAACCAGCTAGCAGGTGAAAGGGTTACTCTGTGTGGGAGGGTGGGAGATTAGATGGATGGAATCAAATGTGGATGTTCTTATTTCAGGCATGCAGCTCAACCCTATGCGATCTGTAATTGTACACCTGGAACCATGTATTTCTCTGGTTCAGTGCACATGCCAGTGGATTATAAACGGCAGACGTGGCACGTGATGTAGTTTTTTACACAAGTGATGAAATTGGTTTCCTATAGGATTATTATTACTATGTGTCTTAGGTGTGCAACCATTATTTTTTTTCTTAACAGTTGATCTGCCCATTACTATCTTGATCATTGCTTTTGAGAAAACTGGAAAAACGGCTGTCACAATTTCCCAGAACTCAAGTTATTATTAAATCACTCATTTCCTCAAAGTATTCATCGAAACCACAAAAATATTCTTTTTACTGTCATAGAAAATCAAAACAGGCTTTTAAAAGGCTGGAACCAAAGAGTATTTGCTTGAAAAACGATCACTCGATTGTAAAAGTTTATGACATTGCTGAGAATTGATTATTCAGTAAACGTGTCTACCTACAAGTAGCAGAAATATCACACATAAATGTGCATTAATATCAAGGGAGCAATTTCTCTGCCTCTGAGAGCTGGAATGTGTTTATTATCAGCCAACAGCAGAGACTTCTATCGTAGGTTGTGTGTTTGTGATACAGTATCTGTCCAAATCTGTGCATGTGGCTGATCAGGTGCTACAGTACATGTGCGCAGTTGCGTACACACTTACTGTATGTACGAGTGTGTGTGAGTGTGTGTGTGCATGTGGTCAGCTTGTGGAAGACTCAGCATTGCCATGGTAACACTGGGCAAAGCACACTTGGAAGAAGAGAAGTGGGAAAAGAGAGAGTGCACTCTCCGCCACTTGGGGATTCTTACTCGTTGGCTCTGATTCTCTTACAGGATTCACACTCATCTCACTTCACACATGTCCTCCAATCTTTTTTTTGTGTGTTTCCCTCTTCATCTTTTCCCAGGTCTCATTTATTAGTATTCCTTGGGCCTCACTCCGTTTAGAAACTCTTTTTTTTTTTGCCACACAGAAATGCAAGTCTTAAAGCATATAGACGGACAGTCTGCCACTGTGATAGACCAAATCTCATTATTGTCTGCATCTTGCACACACACAGAGACACGCGTTGACCATTCTAGTGACACTGACGCTCATATGTCTGGACACATCTAAGGAGTGTGCAGATCTTACTGCCATTATTCATAACATGCCTTTTCACACAATCACAGATTCTCAAGCTGATTTTAATTTTAGTCGGATGAAAGACTGCTCAGCTTCACTGTTTGAATATATAAATCCTTTTGCTCGTCAGAAAATAATGAAAGATATGTTCTCCTCAACAATTAATCAATTATCAAATTAGCAGCCTTTTCATTTTCTATTATTTGATTTCTCATGCAACTGACTGATAGTTTCATTGTGAAAAGAAATAAGCACAATTCCAAAAAACATGCATCAAATTGGTTGCAAAACGGTGAACAACTGCTAGTAAGCATTAATAAATGTTTCAGTTAATCAGTATTAGCTTTGGACTGCAATCCTGTTTGATTGTACAGCATGTTACATTTGCTTCATTCGGTTCCCTATTAGCTGGCACTGAGGTGACAGCTAGTCTCCCTGGGGTTTTGCGACATAGTACCTACAGTACGCTCGACACCTACACTCACAGCTAAAGAACAGCTTGTCAGGTACACTCTCTTTCTCTTACACACACACACACACACACACGCATGCATACAGCAGCATGTCAAAAGCACACCGAACATAATGCTTCTACCTTGCTGCTAAGCCAACACCTTCAGTCTGTGCTATTTGCCCCAAAATAGACTGACTGCAGACTTGCTGTTCTGCGTCTAAACAAGCCTCCAACCAAGATTAGATTTAAAAGGATAGCTTGACATTTTGACGTTTTCTGTTTTACTTTATTGCTGTTGTTTTCTTCACTCGGAGCCTGCCGCAGTGTGTTGAGAGAGATTCCGTGTCGGCAGTATAGTTAATCACATTAATAGCTTGTTGGAATTGATGCGCTCACATTCTCCATCTAAAGACTTCCCTTGTCCACCCGCTAACAAGGGTTTGATGGTGAATGCTAATAAACTGTGTTAACGTGCCTTTTTTTTAGGTGGCTGACAGACAAGATTAAAATATATTTCCAAGCAGTGAATAAGAAAACCTTACAGAACATTTATTTCTCTATAGTGCCATTTTATTTCATTATTTCTGCCTATTCTGTACATATGATGTATAACATGTTGCATGTCTGTTCAAAGCTATATTTAGGAAGTATTTCTTATCTCAAAAAAGGATCTAAGCATAGAGGATGATGTACAGATTTGAAATTTGAGATTTGTGGTTTTGGGCCATTTAAAATTTGACTTGCTGTAACTTGGTTGGGATCAACAATTGCAAGGTTCCCATTTTCTGTTGTGTCTTCTGCAGTTTTTCCAGTAAATCCTACATCTAGTGAAATAAATAGTCTGGAAAGATTCTAAGCAATCTGAAGAATACTAAAAACGTCTTTAAAAATCTTAATTCATCTGTCTTGCAAGTGTTATATCTGATTTCAATGTTTGCTTGAGCAGATCAATATTTTGAAAACACACTTCCTTGAATATCAGTGAATATTGATTCATTTGGGCTCAGACATATTTGACTTGCCCCTTTGGCTGCAGCTGCTGAGAAGCCAGTTGGTCCAGCTGAGAGGGTTCGAGGGAAAGTCATCTAAAATCTCATTAATCATTAAAACCCAATCAGAGTGCTGGCCCATCTTCACTTAGTAATTGGACATATCTGGTTATTGTCCAGCTGCGTGTCTCACAGACACAGACAAGAGTATAAATACTTTATACAGAATTTGCGGTAAATAACAGAATTAATGCCTTTTCCTAATGACCAATGATTACATCAGGAAGACACTGCCTGTCATTGGCTAATGAGGGGATGGAACAAATGGTCTCATCTGCACTGTCTGTGAAGTGTTTGGGAGAAAAGGCTCCCAGCCAGAGGACAGCAGCAAGTCAGACTTCTAAAGTGTAACCGGCTGCCTGAAAACCACTCAGGATGTAATACAGCTTTAAATAATAATGTCTGCATAATCTAGACTATTGATGTTTAGCCCTCGTTGGTTGTTAAAAGTAGTAGTGGTCATATGTAAAATTAGTCATTACTGTATCTGCAGAAATGTTTCAATACTGCAAATGGAATTCTAGATATATTACTATAGCATAGAGTTAATCATGTTTATTGGACATACTGCCATTTCAAAATCAACTTAGCTAGTGGCACAATTCCTGCCACAAATGAAGAATATTGTGGGGAAGTGAAGAGACCGACAGCTGCTGCAATAACTAAACAAGGCAGGGGAAAGAGCGATGAATAAACAGATAATAAATAGAAAGCAGACACAAACACGGCTGCCTTTCAGAGACTCCGCAGAGGTTTAGCTTGACGTGGGTTTCTACGCACAAGGACAGTTGCTGGCATGGGATGCCCGATGTTGGCATGGCTGGGCTACTGCTGGCACGTCTTGGCCTGGACATGGCTATAGACCAGCTGCCCTCTCCCTGGTCCTTGGGTGTTCCCGCAGGCAAGGACATATGCCAGAGGGAGAGCTGGCAACTTTACTTCCTATTCCACCTGGGGCTCTCCTTAATCCATCCCTCCTGTTCCTTCGCTCTCTCTTTTCATGTGTTCCCTTTTCTTGCTTTTTCTCCTCCCACTCCATTTTTACTACCCACACGCTGCCCATTTTACAATGTTTCACCTCTCTTTCCCCCCCTCTTCATTCCGTCCCATTCCTGCCCTCCTTTCTTGTTTCCCCAGTCTCCTGCAAGGTGCTCCACCTCCCCTGCCTCCGCCTTCCTTTCTCGTTCCCTCTTTGCATGTAGGAGTAGATGATATTCTAGCTCTCCACATGACTGTACCAGCCAACCGGGCTAAGGCCTGGAGGCGTGCTGGAGGGCAGTGATATACTCTTCCAGTCCATGATGAGGACACTTGTCACGCGAATGTGGTTTCTCTTGTGTCTCCGCTTCTTCTTCCATCTTCTTCTCTCTTTTTTTTTTGCACTAATCCTTGCTGTGCCTCCCTCTGTCCATTTTCCATTAGCTTACAACACTAACCGTTTATTTCCTTGTCTCATTATATCCTTTACTTTAATTTTCTACTGCACTGTTGATGTTTCCAAAACAAATAGGACAACAAATGAGCTTTAAATTTCAACCAAATAGAATTACACAGAATCAACATCTAGTGAAATAAAGGTGTGGTGAGTTTAACAGACACACTAGCATAGCATTCCTTATTTTCGGCCATAGCATTAATACAGATGCACAAGCATATTATTACTACTTCTATTATTTTGAAGTTGTTGTTTGTCTGGGCATGCTATTTTCATCGACTCTGATCACCTAACCTGTCAGTGGTTTTGTTAATAAATAGGTATTTACTTCATTTATTTCTTCCCTACTTCTCACTTTTACTTGTTGTATCACAGACATGCAAATCTCCAAATATGGACTACTGTGTTACCCTGGGCGTTGGCTTTGATGTGTGATTGGCAGATTATTAATTAGCTTGTTAAATTTAAGAGTCTGGCTAAAGTCTTTCTGCTGTGACAAATGCTGATTACTGTTCTGATTTAAATGAGATGTCTGGTTACCATACTGGTTATTGGGAGAGAAATCATGGATGTCTGAACGCTATACCAAAACTATTGTACAAACAGTAGCCAAAAATGCTAACCAGGTCAAGCATTAATATTACCGTTTGATAAAGTGGTCAATTTCCTTACCACTTATTTGACATTCTACTCTTTTATGTATTTAATTGATACCGGTCTCTCCAATCAAATCTGTCATGTCAATTGAGATGGAAATGCAGGAAACCCATTAAGCTCTGTGCCTCTGAAACTTCAAAGGAGCGTCATTCTAATGTGTTGACATCTTCTTTTTCACTGCCATCTCAGCAGCAAATCTATAAGTGCGGAACACAGAGAGAAGAGAAGAGAAGAGAAGAGAAGAGAAGAGAAGAGAAGAGAAGAGAAGAGAAGAGAAGAGAAGAGAAGAGAAGAGAAGAGAAGAGAAGAGAAGAGAAGAACAACAACAACAACAACAACAACAAGAAAAGGGAAGAGGAATCTGTATTGGACATAGTTCTGCTGTGGGTATCTCTGGGAACAGTGGGTGCTTCAAGCCAAAGACATCCAAGATGCTCTCATCTCTCCTCCATGTTGAGCAAACAAGCACGCACTGTCCAGATGACACAAGCACTGTGAGCAACAGCTAATTATATCAAGGCCTCACTACTTACAACTGAACAAAAGCGGGGCAGTCCGTTTTAATTACAAACTATAAATTGCTCATTGTTGAATGTTATTCCTTCTACTATCTTCATTTCAACACATTCTGTTGAATCGACCACACAGCAAGCTCCTCTAACCGACGATGCATTTCCAAAAAGCACATACATTTCAGTGCTGATGCCGTGTTATTGATGCGTATGGGAGTGTTATCCACCTCTCTCGTCCCTGACCGGAATAATGACCTGAGCAGGTGGTTGAAGCAACAGGAAACTGAGCTCCCAGGACACTCACACTGCCATGCTAAACACACACCACTGTGCTGTGAGAACACACACCTGTGATCTGAATACCTCCCGCTGCGTCAGTATGTCTGAGATGACAGATGTGTGTATGAGTGATATGTGTGAGTAGCTGCACAAGCATCCACACACAGTTTTCATGTGTGTTACAAAAAAACAAAACAAAAAAACGCAAAGTTAAAAGGAAAAGAAGAATAAAAGTGCAGTTCATTCTTTGGGGCTTTTTGCCACTGGGGATGACGCATATTCCTATGAAATGGTGTCAGTATGTTGACGTCACTGAAGGCCGTTGACAAATTGCTATATACCATGCTTGACTTGCCTGCAAGAGACATTCAAGGCAAACTGGTGTGTTAAGAATCTATGTGTGTGCTCATCTGAATGAATGTATGCACAGATGCTCTTCAGAGTATATGAATAAGAGTACGTGCGCAGATGGATATAACATCTAGGAGCATGTGCATATACAGTATAGGTGAGCGTGCGTATGCAGTTTGCGTGCATGGCTTCATTGTGTAAATGTGTGTGAATTTCTCCCTCGAGGACAGACGCTTCTCCACTTTATACTGTAGTCTGTATGTGCTGACAGAAGAAGCAGAGCTATACCAGTGGCTGTATTATGAAGCCAGAGAGGCAGTAGGGGGACTGATACGCGTATCAAAGCCTGCCTCTTTGCCTTTGTGCCTTTGTGTGGTGGCCATCAAAGACTTCCATTGCCATCCTGGCATCCCACAGGATTGGCCTCTTATATAAGAACACACCAGCCAGCATACTGCAGGGCTGGAGTGGCGCTGAGGGAGTGGGGGCGGCTGGGGGAGGGAAAGAGGGATGGACTAAATATTCCTCAGAAATCTCCCTTCTACATCCTGCTTTCTGAGTTCCCTTCAATCCTTAATTTCATCTGCTCTTCTCTGTCAGACTTGTTCCTTTATTCTACCTATAAAGAGCTCTCAGTGAATGAATACAACATGTACTGTACTATCAGCTATGAATGCATATACTGTACATCAAGTATGTAATGTATGCCCTGTGTATTTACAGTATGTAAGCATGCATGGACAAACTAGTGTATGTACATAGTATGCATATGAATGTGATGAAGTCCGTTTTTCAACAGATGTGGTCAGCAAACTGATCAGCCACAACATTAAAACCACTGACGGGTCAAGTTTATAACACTAATCATCTTGTTACAATGCCATGTTCTGCTGGGAATCCCTGGGTCCAGGTGTTCATGTGGATTTTATTTTGACATGTACCATCCACCTAAACATTGATCCAGACCAAGCACACCCTGCTATGGCAAAAGCAGTAGCCCCAACACACAATGACACAAAAAAAATGCTCAGGATTAGCACGTGGACACAACAAAGAACTCAAGGTGTTGTTCCTGCCTCCATTTTCCCTAGATCCCAATCTGATCGATCCAAAATCCAAAGGATTCTCTTGGTGGCAGACACCAAAGGACAACCCCTAAAGTCCAAAGTCTATGTCTTTTGGCCACACAAGGTGAACCTACACAAAATTAGATATGTGGTTTGAATGTTGTGGCTGATGAATGTAGCACACAGATGATGCAGGGAATCACTGTAGATGTAAGGTTGCAAACAGTAGAGGTAAGTAAGCTGATTTTATTTTATGTTTACCCTAAGTTTAATTTATACATGAGGTAAACTCTTTTATGAATGAAGAGATAAAAAAAAGCAAATGTGCCACTTAATCCTCAAAGTCTAAGCTGTGCTCTGCCAGTGCTTAATTCTGTTGAGCCAAGCAGCTATGGAGGTATAATAGTCTGATGTAATGCTGCAAAGCATTCCTCCAGGTTTTTCAAAAGGGATAACATCTTGTAAATGTGGCACATCTTGGTAGAAATATGCTGTGGGAGAGGGAAACTGAGGTAACCTCATAGATATAACAACTAAAGTGATGACATTTTTTTACTTATGTGGAAATAAACAATCACCAACTTGCAATTACATAAAAAATATTTATAAAATGCCTATTTGAAGTGTTGCTAGTGCATTCCTCTTGATCACATGTCAAGTGACCTTAATCTGGACGTGCAGTTTTCTGTGTAAATGTGTGAAAAGATGTAACAAGACCATTTAATTAATCAGTAGTAATGACAACCTTAGCACTGAAGTGTTTATACTAATTTACACATAGACCGCGTTAAGTTGTATTTTTAAGAGAACATGAACCTTCATCCCTCTAAGCATAAAACAATCGAGCTGTGCCACTCACACAGCATCTAATTAGCACCACAAGTATTTCCGGCTCCCGTATGTTATTTGAAGTTTTTCTAGAGCTAAAGAATTACACTGAGTGTCTGAAGTTTTATCACACTTGATTCTAGCTGTGAACAACAACTTATCAAAGTATGAAGAATATTACATGGCTACTGTTATTTATTTATTTATTGGTCTCCATCTTGGTTTTGGTCTTGCTTTTTCTCTCAAGCTTGCTTGGGCTCAGTCTGACTCAATCTCAGAACTACTTCAACTCAGGCTGTAGGTCCAGGTCAAAAGCAGACTCAATTTTTGGTATTAAGAGGCAAGATGGAACAATAATGCATACTTACTTAGCGAGTCAAAGAACTCTAAAATCACTGCGCTGCCTGGCTTTAAGACTGGGAGACACAATTATGTATGCCAGCAGTAACTGTCTCTTTAAGTGTATATACTATGTGTCAAAGGAGCCAAAGTAAAAACGAGAGTAGACGCAAATCTGTAGGTCTCCATCTGAAAACAATCAGTGACCAACACTCTGTTTTCTCCAAAACTGTGATTGTGCCTTGAGGGGTAGGAAGTAAAATCTGTGGGATCCTTCTATCGCAGATGTCCCGCCTGCTCAGCTCATTCCCTATGCATGTTCCATAAGGGCATTTGTCAGTTGGTCAACCATCAATGAATAGACGCTACAGGAGTTTACAAGGATGGCGACACATAGACAGGCACACATAGCGTGTGTGTGTATGTGCGCGCAGGTGAGTACACCTGGTCATGCCAAGAAAAGGATTACTCAGGCATGTTGTTCAAACAGGCTGAAGACATCCTGATCTTGGCAATCTTTGCTTTTAGAATATTTAACCAAGTGCTTCATTACGGAAGCGACGCTTCAAACCTGTGGCCTGAACAAACTTCCATGCAAACGGGTTTCAGATTCTGTGATTAGGAATATGTAATAATCAGCCTGCATGTACCTACATCTATCTATCTATTTCTTATTACATGCAGGTCTAATTGGCTTAGAGAAAATCTCTCTTCACTGCATTCACTGTAAACAAGAGACCATCTCCAGCACTTAGACAGATTGGATTCAATTACAGTCTGCTACGCTCTGAATATCAGATAAGACAAAATTACACAACCGTTCTCAAGGTGACAAATTGAGTGAATGCCTGATGAATCTAAAGCAGCAGCCAAGGACACTGACTGCCTGCTATGCCAAGAAGAAAGCACTGCAGACCTGTCTCATACTTTCAGGGCTGCTCTCATCATATGGTTTTAGCTCTCACACAGAGTAAACTCAAATCTCCGCAGCTAACCCTAGATATTTAAGTCGTATCTCATTAGACTTTAGTACAATAGAATATCCTCAATATAGCAAGTGCCAAGCATAGTGTGAACTATAAAAATAGCAATTCACATTCCATAAAAAGACCATAACACTTGATTATCTTACAAAGAAAATGAATATGTTCAGAGAAAAGGCCTGAAAACTCCAGAAGCTTCTGCAGGTGTCTTACCAGTATTTTCGTGGTATAGGCGCTGTTGATGGAGATGGAGTTGACCAGTAAATCCAGTGATTTGGGTGGCAGAGTTCCAGGATCTGGGATTTCTTTGTAGTGCACATCTCCGACATAACACTGCACGGCTGTCATGCGGTTGGTGGTCAGGGTGCCTGTTTTGTCCGAGCAGATGGCCGTAGCGTTGCCCATCGTTTCACATGCATCCAGGTGACGCACCAGGTTGTTGTCTTTCATCATTTTCTGTTGGTAGGAAACAATGTGTTGCAATTGGAAATACTTTAAAGTATTTAAACTACTGGATGGATGCCTGAATTAGGCTGTGATGCACCTGCACTGCTTAAACTTCAGTGGCGGTAATAGTTGCCATACATTTCCGTACTTACATAATATGCTATGTTGAAACACCCACTTAATTTGCATCATTCAAAGAAATAAAATGCTTTCTGCACATAGACTTAATCTGAATATTTTTGTATGTTTGCTGCTTTGAACCAAGTAAACGTGTTAACACAGTGTATAAATTAACTATGATGAATCGCATCTGTGAGAGTTTCACAAATTTGCACATGGAGAGTCAAATGAAAAAAACACAAAAGCAACTAATCAATCTGAGAATCATCCTATAATGGTTACTTAAACACATTTCAAAATCTTTACAATGTGTAAATGGACTGCGTGCGTTTGTTTTTCCTCACCTTGACAGAGTAAGCCAGGGAGATGGTGACAGCCAGTGGCAGCCCCTCTGGCACGGCCACCACCAACACAGTCACACCGATGATGAAGAACTTGACGAAGTACTGGATGTAGATGGGAGTGCACTCTGGCATCCAGGGGTTCTTCTGCATCACAAAGTTGTCGATGGCAAAATACAGGACCAGGATGATGACTGTGACGGCTGACATAAGCAAACCTGGAGAAAGGGGAAAGATAAAAGTAAATTTACAAGAGAGCGCATGTTTGATAGTCAATATACAAAGCTAGAATGCAGTAAACATTTTACTGATCTATGCTATCTGCGTGATGGACCCATTGTGTTGGGAGCAAGTTCAATTGACACGGCTGTAACCCAGTGCAGTAGTGGGTGATTCTTAATTCCTGAAGCATGTACTTGAAGAGAGCCTTTAAAATTCACACAGAAATGCTACAAAGGGATTTAACTAAGAGTCATGTTGGTATGAGGCACCAGTAATAACATATGAGGAGCCTGAATTGATCTTAATTGACGAAATTGACATTTAAGCATCTGAAATATGCCTGTAATTAGGAATATTTAGTATGATTGGTTTGCATGTATGTATGTCCCTGCAAATAAAAGTTAATCTGGGATCATGACGTCACCCGTTGGTTTGCAGACTACCGTTTTAAAGCCTCCACAGTTTGACATTTGGCCGTCTTCTGAAACTGGACATAAATCTGTGGTTTCCATGTCTGTGGTTTTTATACATGCTAACTGATTTTTATGGTTTACACACTAAAAAGGTATATACATCTAAAACCTCAGGCATAAATACACCCAAAAATCATTAAAGAACTATTTTAATTTGATCTACTCAGAACTTGTGCTATTACAAAGCATTTTTGGAAGTGGTTATCACTTTAGGCTCATCAAGTTTTGATTTAAAGAATTATTCAGTGAGGATAGACTAAATGTTACATAATGAAGCTACATAAACACCACTCCACTGCAAAAATTGGGTTGAGTTAGTTTAGTGTATACTGCTTTGTGGATACTGGTCATTTCCCCAGTTGACAGAGTTAAATAGATCATCAACATCATCATTCAGCTCTTTCTCCCATCCTTAAATGTATTTTGCTCATCTTTGTGGGCGTTACTACAAGCCAGGATGGGTGGAGGAAGTAATTATGTGCTAATGAGGAGTAGTAATTTGTCAGACTTGGTGATGTTGTTGCTTAAATAAAGGCCAATGCATTGAGTTGAATAGTGCAATAGCAATGCGATAACCATGAACTGTATAAATTCAATTTCAATGGGAACCATACTTGGGGTTTTTAGTCCTTCTCTAATAGCTAATGAAGTACACCTGGTGTCCGGTAGCTACAGAACAGGCTCTGAAACGTATTAATGAATTTCCACAGGAAGGCCATATGATTTACAGTGCTGCTTGTATGCTAATCCATCCACGGTACATCATTGTTCTGACACAACGTCCCCATTCCATCACTCAGGCCGACAGTCTGATGTAACAGCACACTGTAAACACGAGAGCTCCTTTAAGGGATTCTCTGCAAAACCTTCAACTCATTATTAAGACAAATTAGAAAATGGCCAGTATAGATGAATGCCTTAGAGGTCAGGCTCTTTTAATATCCCAAACAACAACTAGGCATTAATTATGCACAGGGTCCGAAATTAACTTTTTGACTTACCGGCCAAGTTGGCAGGTAGATGAAAAAATCTACCTGCCAAACAGATTTTTTACCAGCCAAAATATAAATTCTGTTTTCGTGTCACAAACACATTTGTTTTAGTACATTTCAATGACATAATGCAGGGGTCTTCAACGTTTTTCAGGCCACGGACCCCCAAACTAATGGAGAGTTGGAGTGGGGACCCCCTACTTATATATATTATATAAAATAGTTTTATATGCATTAAACTGGTGCTATATATGCAGGGGCATTTTTGAAATTAATGTGAGCTGTTAAAGTTGGTGTAAAGTGTAGTACGTGTATAATGTACGATGTTTTGAGCTTAACATCATACATGACAGTTGTTAACC
>OMNN01026024.1:0-12306 GCA_900302755.1 Chromis chromis
TCTAATAAAATGAATAAAAGAAAAGAATAAAAGAGTGCCAGATTTCCACAGTTTTTGTTTTGTAATTTTTTTTAAATATACATATTCTACAATTTTGTAACATAGTTTTTGACATCTTTGCTGCTAGATTTCCACCTTTTTGTCATGTTTTTTTTTTGTTTTTTTTTACATAGTGCAAAATAATGGACAGGTGATGCAGCAGCACCACTTGTACAGTTTAACTGACATCGGTTTAAAATGACTGAAAGCTTCGAAAATAGAATGTCTCATTTTGTTGAATGCCTCCTCTCTCCTCATGTCCCTTCCTTCACTCCACCTGATTTAAGAAAAAGAGTTGAGGATGTGCAAACTGCGACATGAGAAGAGGGGAAACGGGACAAAAGTGAAGGTGACCACAGTACCGGGGAAACTGATGGAGCCACCAGTGGGAGCTCCGAGCATTACAAGTAAGAAGAAAAGAGCAAAATCAGCAGACATTCTAACAGTGGAGCAGCATGGGTTTGCGGATAGACGGCCAACCAATAACGTCCAACACTGTCCTCTACTCTGCCTTAGTTACTGTGTTGAAGGGGTAATTTGGTGTGGGAATTACAGTTTTCTGTGCTGCAGTGTAAAGTTAGCTCCTAGAGGCTATTTTAGCACACAGCTGCTGTGTTTAGATGTTTACGGTCATCAGATCAGCTGTATGCTGACATGACAAGGCTGGACAGCATGATTGCTGGTTTGTCGTGAGATGGAAACTTTGACTTTATTGCATGAGTGATTGATAGGCAGAGTTCCAGAAACCTCCACTGCTCGGACTTGGAGCCCAACAGATTTTAATACGCCAGCATCCTGTAATTACCACTTTAGGCCGCAGAGGCCATTGTAGCTGCTGCTCAGCAAACGCTGCATAATCTTTCTTTAACCCTCCGAATCCCCAAGTAGGCATAGCTCCTGTCACTATTTCACTCACTGTGGGCTCATTTTTCACTGCAATTTAAAGTCCTGCACCTCTACAGAAACAACACAACCACGAAGAAGGAGAGAGAACTCAAAAATGTCTTTTGTGTATGAGGACACAGTTATAATGCCAATAATCATTTAAAAAAAAGACATATAGAAAAGCTGAATTTCTTTGATTATTTGTTTTAGAAAACTTGGAAAAACCTTCAATCAATATGTAAAGCATTTTTTCATGTGCCCACAGGTGTGACCAATGATAAAACAAATGTTGCCTCCACATTTCACTAATTACATTTTTTTCACTCTACTTTGCACATGGACTCTGGAAAGATGTTTCACCGTGCAGAATATATCTTTCAAGTTGCTGACAACTTGCTCCTCTGTATACTGTTTCGGAGCAACGCTGCATTTATTTTTATTTTGCCCTCAGTGTCTAATTTTGCTTTCATTCTTGCCTCCTATCTGTTCTTTGTAAACACAGCCTGCAGTTCAGCAGTTCAGTCAAATTTTGACATGTGACTGTTGTAGGTTGTAGCTGGGGCACTCATGGCTTCTCTGCTGCGTTGAGGATTGCAGATTTTTTTTTTTTAGAATAGTGATTTCAATGAAATATCACAATTTGAATCATATATTTGGTTATTTTTTTCTAATGGAATCGCATGTCACACATAATACATTCATGGACAAATGGAAAGTTAAAAATGTGTCTATTTTTTCAGTTTTTACATTTTCCTGCTCTCATAAATGTGAGAGTTTTAGTGATTTTTTTTCAAACTTGCGTTTGGGGGTTCACAAATGATTTCCAGCAAATGTAATGTATTTTCGTATTCACTGAAGATTTTGCCTGTACTTATTGTAAATAAGAGACATAAGAGGTTTGTGGTTTAGAAGATGAGACACTGTGAACTTTATCTGACAGTGAATGCTTCACTTTGGATCTCACTCATCAAAATATTATTTTTTAGTTTGGCCAGCAGATGGCAGCAGCCACAGCTCATGAACCATCAGTATCCTCATGCTTTCACTGTGAAACTGTGTATCTGGCAAATATTAGACACGACCCATGATGCTTATAGACACGACCCTTTCAGATGTGGCACCACAAAGTTTTACATTTATAGTCCAATTAAAACTTCCATCTGTGCAGGAGTTTCTTGAGTACTTGTTGGAAGTACTTGTCTGTAAGTTGTTGGCATCCCTCCTTCGCTCTTCCCATGTCTTCCATGGAGGTCCCTTTTTTCTTGTCACCCCCATCCATGACCAGGACCAGTGGCTGCCTTTGCATTGCCCTCCACTTCCACTCCTGGCAGCCTACTCTGAGGGCCGATGGTTGGTGTGGGATCCCTGTACAGTGATACCTGGTTCACTTTTGATCTTTCATTCTTCCAAATCAAAACTTACTTTCCCATCCTATCGTGTCACTTTATTGTGATTTTGATTTTGAAATCTCTCCATATTTTAGCTTCTTTAAATGTTTGTTTTGTCTAATATTTTATACCTCTGCATACTGTGGGAAGCAATGCTGGTTAAATGAAGTACACAGTAAACAGCCAACACTCAGCCCACCTACTGTCATCTTATTGTTTTTGTGCCGATTGGAATGCACTTGGAGGACAGGTGCAAATTCTCGTATGTTGTTCATGTGTGTTTTCGTGCTTGTGTGTCTACATACATGCACAGTCATGTGGGGATGTGGCAGCCTCTAAAAGGCCTCTCCACCTCGCCTCGGTTCCATGGGAACCTGTGTGCAGCTAATCCCCCCTTTGGTTGGAGAGGGTTTCTCCAAACAAATCATCCAGCTCTAAGACTCACTGCTCCTCAAGTGGGCTCCTGGCTCTCTTTGCCAAGCCTAGCCAAAAAAACTCTCTTTTCTCATATGCTACACATAAAACAGCTACCTACCGTGAGGCAAATCCCCTCGTCTCTGTCTCTTTTCTTCTAAGAGCAAGGGAAGGAGAAAGGAATGGGGTGTGGATAAGCCGGACCAGCAGGAGACTGTCAAGTTAAAGAACCAAGATGACCTGTTTTGGAAGTGGGGGTGAGGCTGAATAATGGGCGCTGGTAAAGGGGTCATTGTTTGATAGCAGGCTCAGGGAAAGTGAGGATAAAGGCATGGATCTTAATACTTTGATGTGGCTCTTTGTGCTTTCCTTTATTATGCACCACACTGTTTGTATAGTATAATGTCTGTTTACTGTATCGATCTGTGCTTGGACTCATTTCGTCTGCTCTTGTCTTCTCCATTATTTTATATATCAGGACACCTTGGAGGGAATTAGAGGACTTACAGTTGTAAAGATGAGCAGTTACCACATCAGCATCCATCTTTAGTCAGTTTAACCACCAGCTTAATGTTGTGTACGTCACCCTCGTGTCGCCAAAACAGCTTTGAGCCATGACATGGGACCTCTCTGGATGTCATGTGGTGTTTGGAACCAGGATGTTGGTTGAGGCCTCTGTAGACTGGACTTAGATGAGATCTGAGGAGGCCGGGTCAACAGCTGGGGGTCTTGGTCAGGTTCCCGAGCAGTTTCTATGATGTTGCAGGATACATTATTTAACTGGGGGTGTCTGCTGGCATTGTGCTATTACTATGAGGAAGTTTGCTTGGTCTGCAGCAATGTTAAAGCACCCGATTTGGATGTTATTAGCCCGATAAATTGGTGTTATGGACCAGTAGTGGCCTCCTCCACCTTCTAGTAGGCCAGAAGATGCATTATCATCCATTCTGATCATTGATAAATAGTAACTAACCTCGATAATATAGGCAAAACTCCTACAGTGGTGTGAAATAGCAAATGTAAAAGCTTCATTTGGGTCGTCAAGCTGGAAATATAGAATATTGAGCTTTATCAAGGTGTATTTTAACCCAATCTATGATCAATTTCTAAACCTAACCAAGTAGTTTGGGTACCTAAACTGAACCAAACAATGACTGATTAACATTGAAAGTGTTCATGTGTTTCAGAGAGAACTATCCAGCAAACTCAAGGTTCCTTCAGCTCTTTTTTTATTTGTGTTTCCACTGTATTACAAAGCATCATGAAGATTAGGCAAGTAGGTCAACTGAAGTTTTTTTTTTTAAATGACAATGATTTTATTGTCATATTTAATAAAAGTCCATTCTTCTGTAGCCCCATGTGGCTGCGTTGAAGTACAGTGAGCAAAATTTTATCAAATTAGTTTACAGTTTTCAAAAATTGTACTTGAACAATCAGTGATGTCTGAGTCTTACTTTAAAACGTTCTCATCTTTAAGGACGTACTACTACGAGCAGGGACTTTCCTGAGGTTAAATCAGTCTCCCTAGAGGTTCATTTAAACCCCGGTTCCTCTGGTGGCAACACAGGTGGAAGATCTCAGTTCCTCAAAAGTTCTTCTTGGTCCTTGGGGAAAGTTTTTACAGTTAATACTCCCATGTGGCACTTTACAGCTTTATATTTTAACTTTTTTTTGTGCCTGTCAACCCAAAGACAACACAGTGGGCACAGGCTTGAAACATGCTGCTCCTCTATACAGTGATAAAGCTTTGATGACTAGTGTTCAAAGTTGTTCAAAGTCAGCAGGACAGAGGTTAGTGTTGGTTGTTCATATCATTAGCTGGGTATACTGGAGCACAACTAAAATACAAAAAGTGAATTTCGTCATATCACAGATGGATTTGATAGTGTTGTGGTGGGAAAATACACATTTGAATACTTGATATTAGCTGAGTAAACAACTGACTGTACTATGAATGCATTGCATGCTAGGCTGAAATTATATTGCTCAACACATAGTAATAAAGCCTAAATGGTATCATGCTTCAGCTGCTGGCAGTGGTGAAAGAAGTAGTTGCAGAAGTTGTTGCAATACCACAATTTAAAAATACTCGCCTACAACGCATATACACAAAAGTATCAACAGGAAAATGTACTTAAAATATAAAAGTTAACATTACATTCCAAAATAGTCTCCATCAGCTTTAAAATACAGTAGCTGATTGAGATAGAGTTGCTTTTACTCTGTTTAAATAGTGTCAGGTGGCTTAATTTACTCTCTAGAAATTCCTTATATTTTACACCATTCAATGATAGGTCCTAATCTGCTGTAATGTAACTACAGCTGGAAGATATATGCAGTTAAGTACAAAGTACAGTTTTCCTCTCAGAAATGTAGTGGAATCGTAGTAGAAAGTAGCATAGAACTAAAATACTCAGAGTAAAGTAGAAGAATCTTGGTAGATTTACTTAGTTACACCACTGGCTGCTGGTGTGTACAATATGAAGTCTTGCCTGCTCATGTGATATGTTTTGTATTTAACAAACTGCACATTTCAGACAATTTTACATATTTCCCCTGACAAGAAAACAAGTTGGTTTTTTTTTTTTTTTTTTTTTTTTTTTTTTAGAGCAGAAGACTCTTAAAAGGGCTTTTCAGTCTTTTTCCAGAAGACTTAAAAGGGTCTTTGAAGTAAAATATGAAACCAAAGAAAAACATCTGAAGCATAAATGTGAAAGAATATACCAAAATATTGGAGCTTCTTCTCCTTTTTTGCATTCTACACTCCTGTGTCATTTTTCTCTTCAGTAATCTTTGAAACAAATCAGTTTCTCAAATTTGTTTCTCACAGCTGACTGGGATCACATTTAGTCACTTCCTTGGTGGGAGGATGAAAATCCATGGAACAGGTGACCTTCGGAAATTTATTTATTTATTTATTTTTTTTTTTGATAAATGTATCTTGCATGTTAAGATTAAAAGGCAGCTCATTGGAAAACATTGACTACATTTTGAGCAAACACAGAGTTTCTCAAATTTGTTTTCCACTGCTGACCTGGATCAGTTTAAGTCAATTCTAGCAGCACTGAGTTTCAATAGTTAATACAAGCGCATTCACACAGGGGCAATGTGTGCATAGTTGTGCAATTATGATTATATTCAAGACATTATGGTTTTAAAGCATTAGATCACACAGAGACCAGAATGTTGCTTTTGTCTGTGTTTTACTGGCAGATTTTGTAACATGCATGTAAGGAAAAAGAAAAGGACGTACAGACTAAATCAACAGTGTTTCTTACAAAAGGTTTTGTGAATAAATCTGAGTCATTTCAAATATGTGGATTTTCTTTTGCATACAGATGTCAAACTAAAAGCTACTGAAGTACATTCATTTTAATCTTTCATCACTCCATCTTATAATATACATCTTCCCTGGGTTTTCTGTGCTTTACATTTGTACTTGCAGGACTTTGTAATGCAGTATTGTTACACTGTTCACTTGCATAAAAGATCTGAGTACATGCATTAACATATGAAGAGTCGGGTTTCCACAGAGTGTCATTGTGCACATATACATTAACTACAGATGGGGTTTCCTTCGATTACATCTCTGCTGATTACATAAAGATGTTCACCCTCTGCTGCTGCTCAACCCGTACTACAGGAGAACCGGCTCTCATCTTTTTTCAGTGTTCTGGGACGTCTGAGAAGTTGCAGTTCATATCATTACCACACAGTGGCACTAGTTTCATGTAAAACTGATTAAAAATGTGAGATATTCACAACATCTGCTACACATCAGCACTTTCCTGTGACAAAAGACACTCTCAGACTCACTGTATAAACCTTTAATGTTTCTCTGTGCAGAAATAACTAAATGATGTTGTTCTGCTGCAGTTAATTCAACATTCATTTAGCAGCTAACAAATAAACACAAATCATGCACATGTTACAGATAGGACTCTGTAATGGCAGGCTACCACTGTTTATCAGCTATTGTCAGTCTTTGTGGAGTGTGTCTTCTCCCTTCTGTCAAAACAGACAGTTGAAGTTTTTGAACTTGAGCTGTTTGACACGAGGGAATTGATGTATTCATCGTCTATTTATAACACAGACAGCAGGTGTGCCGTTACACAGAGGCAAAGTGATTGGTCGGGATCCTCAGAGGATGCTTTGTGCTTGTGTAAATATGCAGCACACACACAGGGAACATACTTGTATCTGCCCTATGAAAACATGCATGCACAAAAACATGCACACACTGATCTGTCGAGAGAGTGTAGGTGTGTTCATGCCAGTATGTATATATACAGGAAGGCAAATGTATTTATATGCATGTTCGTGAATGCCTATACATTTAGATAGTGAGAGATTTACAGCTCTCTGCTGGCACCTACTCCGATACACAAACACTCTTTTCCATTCAAACAACTCAAACACATTTCCAAGATGCTGTTCACAAATTTAACATCTTCTTCCTGGAGGGCAAAGCAGATTCACACCCACTTCCACATCCACTGAGCAACACTTCATTCCAATCAGCTACACTACTGAACAAACTGACAGATGTGATCCAAACATAAATGTTCCACAACAGCTCTTCAAACGCCATGTGATCATCTACCTGTGGCCATGATTTATGCTTTAAGCAGTGAGGTCAAGGAGTGGCCGGCAGGTGGCACCAAAATTAATTCATGTTGAGTCAGAAGCACCCTACCTACAGATGTTTAATGCTTTTAGAGCGCCCATATTGTGCCACTTTTCAGTAAATAAATGAAAGTCTTAGATGTCCCCAGAATATGTCTTTCAGCTCAAAATACTACAAAAGTGGTTTATTTCACCATGACTGTATAACTGCTGGTTCTAAACAGGCTGTTTTAGTGTCTATAGCTTTAAATGCATCAAAACGACTCTTGCCCCCACCCCCTTCAGGAGAAGACTCTCTGCATCTGTGATTTACAGCAGAACAGTTGACCACACAGCAGCCAACATAGATGTGAATGACTGAGACCAAGACTTTCTTTTGCTTCAACTTGCTCTCTGCGCCAACATTTTACATGGAAATATCATAGCAACGAATTGTACAGCCACTGTTTTTAGCTTATGTGTTTGGTGAGTTTGTCAGACAATGTTGTGGTTGTACAATCATAGGGTGACCAAACGTCCTGTTTTCTCAGGACCTGTCCTGTTTTCAGGTCCTGTCCTGGCCGTCCGTCCTGCTTTTTATGAAATGATGAAAATGTCCTGATTTTCATTGTTTTTCAATCGTGCGTGTCCCCGCCGGGTGCCACCTGATGCTGCCGGTTGTCGGCGAGCACCCCTGAGGCCCTAGTACGTGGACCTATGAACTCCGATGTCACGCTTTACTCCGCCCGTGTTAGTAAACCAAACACAACTACTCTTACTATTGCATGGTGGCATTTCCATCAAAAATGAAAATAATTACTGGGTGTTCAGCTTGAGAGGCAGCTGAACTGCTCATTCTGAATGGATGACCTGGAAATAGTGAAATAGTGAGGGAGCAGGAATATACAAAGTTGAGCTGGATGACTGTTGGTTCCTCAGCTGGATTGTGGCACATCAGTAAAATTCTTACTGGCTTGTAAAGCTGTGAGGCTATCTAGTTGTGAGGAACAGCAGAAGTAAATGTCTTTATATCTTTACAGCTTTTTATTCAACACCTTTTCTTTTCTTTTTCTTTTTTTACCAAGTGGGACCTTTAATGAGAAACAGAGGTGCAAGGAAGATGGGTTTTTTTTTTGCATTTGGTCTCTGCTGTGGTTATTTGCACCTGCCTCTGGTGAGACTGAATATGAACTGCAGCAACCTCAACCAGGAAGCCAACATGCAACAGTGTTTCAAAACTTAAAATAATAAGGATCAGGCTGTTTACAGGAAGGCAAGTTCTAGAAATCTAATCATAATAAAGATATTTGATTGGTCACATTCTAGCTGCCAACCATCCCCACAATGATTTGAATTGACGTAATTGTGGCAGGATGTCATGACAAAGCATAACTGTCACCTCTATGTATCATAGCGAAGCATCACTCACCCTACCAAGTCTTTTTTAATTAAACATCAGCCAATATTTATCATCTATTCCCAGATCAGTCAGTAAGTGGATCATATATTTTGTACATAAATAAAGAAATGTTGTTTTGACACAGGAATTTATGACAGATATTAAGAAGTCTGAACAGACTTGTGCAGATTTTTCAAAGAAACAAGACTCAGCTTTTGATATGCAGTAAAACATCTGTAATATGCATGATTTCAAAGTGGCCTTTGGCTAGTCTTTAGTGCAAAGTGGTGTCCCCAATTTTCCAGAAAATCCATTGTGAGAACCCGTCTTTTGTTGGGTATGCAGACATGGGAGTGGCGCCTGATTTGAGGCCCGACTCTGTTTTTAGAAACAATTTTATGCTTCACACTCTAAACAGTACAGTTTTTGCTAGCTGGGGTTGAAAGTTGTTGTTAGTTCTGAGTAAAGTGTGGATATGGCTGAGGGATTCTTTCTAAAAGATCATGTGCTGATGAGTAAATCCAGACAACTTGACTGACCTGAAGTACTGCAGTCAGTGTTGGTATCGACTCTGGAGGAGAAGGGGGAAAGTCATAAGACCTTTTTACTGGCCTAAACTTCAACATGATGTGGGAGTCCAGTGTTTGTGGTGGAAAAGCAAGTTTCGAAGACAGGTGTACAAAAAACAGCATATTGTTTTCTTGTTGAGATTGTGTAAAGCTCATTTTCTTCATTTGGGTTTCCAGACTACTTTGAGCCTATTGTTTTTAACACTTCATTGTGTATCTTAAAATGCTTTAGGAGTCTAGTGCTAAATTGGTACTGATTGAGTACTTTAAACATTGAATATAGAGAAAATGAATAGAACCATCTGGAACTGTGGAGGCCAGAAATACACTTTTAATCTTCCTGAATCTCTTTTCTTCTTGATCTAACCATGCACAGCAACATTACTGTTCTGCTCTAAGGTGGTATAACGTCACATTTTATCCAACTTTGCTTCTAAGCAACAAAAACATACATATAGACTGTTTTAGGTGTTTGAATAACTCTCACCTAAGACTTTTCAGTTTAGAGTTGGGTCATTTTAAAGTATAGTGCATTTGCTAAGTGATAACATGTTGCTCCACAGCACTACACCCAAGATTTATGCACCTAACATACATATGCAAGCAGAATAATTTCCTTTCTGGATGTCCAGTGGATGGTGCTGTTGACTTGTACAAGAATTTGCAGTCCTGCAGTGCTTGTTTTCTCAGATAAAGGATACACATTGCAAGGCCCAGCATGGAAATATAAAATAATATAAGGCACTTTTGACTTGAATGTAAAGAAAAGCAACAAATATCTAGTTCAGTTCTAATGAATCAAAATCCCTGTAGAGCACCTAATATAAGTTATTAAATAGTTTCAGTTGCTTCATATACTTGACAGTTAAACCACAAAAGTACACAAAAATCTCACAGACACATTTGTTGTCTTTGTGGATGCTTTATTGCTAGATATTGTAATAAACAGGAAAGACGCATAAAAAAAAATGGATTATATGTTCTTACAAACACATTTTTGGATACAATTTGAGAATTTATGAAAGCATATGTGATTATTCAAAGAAAGAATTCTACAAACTACAAGCAAAAAAAATCATATTCTCTTCTCGCCTTATCTCAAATCAACACCAGCTCTCCTCAACCTGACTGACTGACTGATGCAGTGTAATTCATCCCTGACTTTGCAGCAAGGATCCCATTTCTGGTGTGGAAGATCTCAGCCAAAGACGGACTCATGGGCGAGGGAATGTACTCCTCACACTGCTGTCCACTAAGACTTGGTGCACACTCAACTACATAGGAAAAGAAGAAGGTGCCATGTTTAAACATGCAGCTGTCTGTCACCTTCCCACTGCGGAGACCAAATGAACACCTACCAAGCCGATCGCTGTTCCAGTAAGTGTCCTCATCATAAACAGTGAATGTGAGTTTGTTTATCATGTTGATTTTGATCTGTCCAAACTCAAACATTTCTGACCATACAGGGTTGTCGTTGTTACTAATGATGACAGTGCGCTTTGTCTGATCTTCATATTTAACCTCCACTGAACCGTCTGTCTTAGTCCACCTGTCACCATACAGACCCTGAGCATAAAGGCTGAATACTTTGAGTGTTGCGAGACCTTTCCCAGCAGGACAGCAGTTTGACTTGACGTTCTGGTTACTGTTGCAGACACAAGCACAAGGATCCCTCTTGCTGGATCTGTGCCCAATCAAACAGGATTCAGAGCATTTTTTCACCACCGCATTCTTCTTGATGTACTGCTCCACTTCTCGCTTCAGGCCGGCGCTGGCAGGATGACCGCTTGGCAGGATGGTGTGCAGAGGCTTTAGGTTGTATTGGACGATATCGGGTGTGGTTTTCAGTGAGTTTAGCCAACTGTTATAGACAGAGGGGTTGGACTGGCTTTGAAAGAGGACGTCGGCTCCATTAATGTTTCCTCCAATCACCTCTGTCTCACGCTCATTAAATCTACTGCTGAAACTTTGACCAGAGACCAGCTTCTTCTTCTGTGCTTCACAGTGTTTTGTCATGGCTTTAATACTCGCAGTTTGTGCAAAGGTAGCCGAGGCCTCAACTGACAAACAGTCGCTGACTTCTGTCGCCGTCATTCCGCTCATAGTGGCCTCACAGGTCTTGACAGAAGTGAATGCTTTGATTTCTCCTCCTAGGGACACTTGTGTGATGTAATGTGTACCATAAGTGTCAATCAGGTTACGATATAAGACCCCAGTCTTAGAGGTGTAGGGGGGAAGAGACTTCACGGCTGATTGAAATTCATGACTCAAAGGAGGATTTGTTGCCAGTCTGTAGCTGTGGAGCACAGAAAGCACATAAACAAGTTAGCGTTTGCCACAGCCTCGCTAAATTTATGTCATTGTTGATTGTTGGTTTCTGCTATTAATGCCAACTATCCAGAGCGCTGTAAAACAAAGCATACCAGTGAACAAACTACATAAAGTGATGCCAAAAACGCGACACAAAACGCGACACAAAGGAAACAGAATATGATGGGACACGGAACAACAAAAACCAGACACAAAACGACTAAAAGCAGACAAAAAATGACAAAGACCCAAACATAATATATCATTGTAAAGTCTAGTTACAGTATTAAACAGTAAACATATATATTCTATATATTCATATTCTACTATAGAGTATACTGCAATCAGTTATACAGTAATTAACTGTAAGGTAAATTATAATTGTAACAAAGTAAATAATACAGTAATATACTAATAATCCTGGCTGCCAGTACTTTACCGTAATTTTACAGGAAAATATACTATGATGAATAACATTAAGACAAATATGTGTCCACATACTCACCCATAGAAGTTACAGTAGATGGAATGGCGAAAGAAGGTGTAGCGGTCTTGTTTTGACTTTTTCACTGCAAATTCTGATGCTCTGGAATGAGAACCTCCAAAACCAACTCCAACCGTGACTGAAGGGTCTACAGGGATGTCAAGGCCGATCTTCCAGTCATTGGACACAGACGATGTGGAATCATTAACGAGA
>OMNN01026027.1:7908-19639 GCA_900302755.1 Chromis chromis
TGTGTGTGTGTATATATACACACACACACACACACACACACACACACACACATATATATATATATATATATATATATATATATATATATATATACATACATATATATGTGTACATTTCCAAAGCTACAGAGTCGTAATGTTGTACTGCAAAATTCAGATTTTCGACCATCCAGAATGAAACGAGCTGCTGCTGATACTGATGCTGCTGTTTCAGCCGCTCATGTTCTTCTCTTTTTTCCCTCTGTTCTTTTTTCTCTCAGCCATTTTTATTTAATGTGTCTGAGGCTTCTTCTTTTGTTGATCATGTTCAAATGTACCATTTGCCCTCTTGTCGTCATTATGTTCTTGCCCTCCATACTTCACTGATACCAGCCAAGTAATCAAAACTGCCATTTACTGCAAGATGCTATTGATGCCTCCTCAGATTCATACATTTTATGCAAACTTTGATCACACTGCCTCTGATTTAGATCATCATTTTGCCAGTTTTACATCTGACTACTTTGCCTGTGGCTCAGTTCTGTGTAATTATATGAATTCTTATTATGTAAGACATAATTTATTATGTCATTTTGTGAAATGGAATCTCAAACTGTACTTGGATTGAGCAAACAGAAGTGCTTTAGATAGACGGTATATGTAGATAGACCTGCTCAGGTGGTTGGGTTGGGGGAGGCTTATTACGTCTCAGGACCACCTCGAGTCGGAGGCACACAGAGCGGGCCGGTGAAGAGGCAGACAGAGCCGGTAAAAACTTTATGGATTTTTTGACGGTCCACCAACCCACCGACTGGGATTTGTCCGGGAATGCCCGATGGCCAGTACACCACGGCACATAGTTTATTAATAGTGTCACAGCTGAAGAGAAATCCAACTCTTGATGTGATCTAAAATAATTATGCCACAGGGAGATAAATCACTTTACTCCTCACAGCTACAGTATCTATGAGGGAGCTGTTAAACATTCTGAACATTCTCTCCACACATCTCCGTCCTGTGTCCTTGTTTTACTTCCTCTTAATCTCTAGGTGCTGTTGATGCTCAAATAGTTAAGAGAGTTTTTATTAGGTTACATAATAGGCAGCCGAGGCCTTTTTCTAAGGGTCAATGTGAAACTGCAGCTCTGCAATAATTAAGAGACGACAAACATGTACGAGAAAATATCACCACTGAAAGAAAACTGTGTGTCTGGAAATGATACAATTATATCATCTGTGTGTACAAACAAAGCGATATCAAAACAGTAGAAACTCTATTTTCTCTTGTATTCTATCAAACAAATCCTATCCACATGAGGCAGAGACACTCAGTGCGCTGCTACACAAAATAATACACGCTCTACAAAAGAGAGAAACACCAGAAAACACAGACTAAAGACAAGGGCTTTATATCTTCACATTCCTCGGCGGCTCCCAACCAGTATACAGGAAGTGTTTAACTATTAGGTGAGTCTTGGTAAAGATTCCTCCCTCCTCCCTCCAAACCTCTTCCTCCCTCGGGAGAACAGAGGAGCTTGCACAAGCAGATTTAGCACATGGTATTGACTTAAGAGGACTGTTTTTTCCACGGCGACGCTTTGGAAAAAAGAAGGGAGAGAGAGAGAGAGAGAGAAAGAGAGACAAAGGGAGGATGGAAGAAGAGAGAGAGAATGGAAATCCACAAGGATGGAAGAGATGAATGTATTGGGTGGGGGGTATGCTTAGCTGTGATCCATGTTGTCTGTTCAAATGGATGGATAAGGGAGGAGAGGGAGATGAATGGTGAGATCCTACTGAGGATTTAAACACAGGGTCAGAGTCAAAAGCATACACGCAGCACTTAGTCGGAAGCGCTGGTAAATGCCGATGTGGACAGTGAAATTGTTGTGTCAAGTCCAAGAGAATTGAACATTGTTTCTAAATGTTGAGTCCTGTTCATTAAAAAAAAAAAAAAAAAAAGGAATACACAGACACACACACCAATGTCCACTGTTGGTAATGAGGGCCACACTTGGTGGGTGTGTTACGACGCGAATACCCCTCTTGGATAGGAATACAAGTGCGCGCGCACACACACACACACACACACACACACACACACACACACACACACACACACACACACACACACATCAAAACAAACAAAGCAAACCAACACTAAGCATTCCTTCTCTTATCTTTTCAAACGTGTACGGTGTAATAGTAGTGAGTGTGATTCTGGCTGTGGAAGTGTTTGGTTGTGGATAGGTACTGAGTAAAAAAGCTTTGCATAACAGTAGCTGTGTACTCCGCTGCACTCTCTCTCAGGATTTGAAGGTTTTTACTGTAAATCTGGCTGACAATGAAACAAAAAGCTGAATTGCCCCGAGGATACAGAGAAACACAGAGCAAAAAAATAATTTCAAACATAAAATCTTACTCTTCAAAATAAGAAGGCAGAAACATCTAAATCCTGCTTCTGCGGTATAAGTCCAGCGGTACTCCTGGGCTTCAGAAGAAAATCCACCGCGCAGAGAGAGAAGCTTTCAGCACAGAGATGTAAGTCTGAGAGTCCAGCCCTGCACCGCTGGACCAAGCATCTTTTATTCTATAGATAAAAAATCTATCGAAACCAAATGGGAGACAAAAGCAAAATTGTGCAAGTTTGCCTTATGTGATAGGGTCTTCCCATGTGCGTCATAAGCAAGGAAAACAAATAAATGAACACACACTCACACACACACACACATAGAAGTAGCTACTAACAGACTGCTTCCCCGAGGACCCGTGGTGTTTGTGTCACCGCATGAAACAGAGTGTGTGAGTGTGTGTCTGTGAATCCCAGCTGGTGCATAGTCTCTGTATGAGTGTGTGTGTGTGTGTGTGTGTGTGTGGTGGCAGCAGCAGGCGGGTGGTCTGGGCCGCCCTGTAAAGGTGATGTGTGGTGGCTATTTGGAGTCTGGACATGGCAGGTTAGCTCACTGCAGCCTGCTCATATTTTATATGGCAGCTCTCTCCAGTCTTATCATATTTTATACGGCTGCAATAACAAACTGTCTAGAGAAAAAGGGACCGCCTGCCACTGCACATGGTGCCAGTAGTAAAAACCAGGCACAAACACACACACACACACACACACAGAGGCATGGACTGTGCTGGCGCGTAACATGCCAACTGACCGATGTGGTGTCAATTGAGTCCTTTTTTTTACGGTAAACAAACAGAGTGAACAGGCGACCAAAGTAATAAGTGAAGAACTAAGGATGGAAACACAGCCATGGAGATGACAGGCATGCAGCCACCCAGAGAGGGGAGACAGCACTCATTTGGTTCTATTGTCTAATTCAGTTCTGAGCCGACATCTGTCCCTGTCCCGCTGCCCACACAACACACACACACACAACACACACACAGACACACACAATGTACTTCCATGTGTTCATCAGCATGCCTGTGTGCTAAAAAGAGGAACATGAACGCATCAAGTTCCAACAGCAACTTAACCAGAGAGGTGACAATGATGCAGTAGCAGCTGATGGAATTAAAAAAAACAAAACAACAACCTGACATTTGTACAGTACAGTTGGATAAAACAATAAAAAGAGATCAACACCACTGAGGAAAGAAAGCAGAGGATGTGTTGGAGAAGTGAGCTGGGTAGTGGGATGCAGACGGAAAAGGAGCAAAAGTAAAGAAAACAATGTCAAAGTAGATCAGAAGAAGCAGGTACACGTGGAAGAGGAGGGGAGAGAGAGGAAAGGAGGGAGAAAGGAGCACTGAGAGTGGGTGGGTGTGTGGGTCCCAGTGTGCTGTCTTACCTGGGGCAGATAGAGAAAGGCAGGGGGGCACTGCAGAGAGTGGGGTAACATCCCGGAACCGGACAGTAGCACACAGCCGGAGTTTGCCATAGAGCACAGCATGTGGAGACGGGACTCCTTATTCATCGAGACTCAGCTCGACGCTCCTCTTCTCACACTCCTCACCTCTCACCCTCTCTGTGTCTGTCTGTCTCTCTGTCTGTCTGTCCCTCCCTCCTGGCTTCTGTACTTCTGTCAGCGCGGCAGCGATGAGCAGAGAGTTACTACTTCAGTAGATGCAGACGAGGGATGCCCACCACACACACTCACACACATACATGCACTACACACACCGCTGCGGCTGCCAACACACTCTCTGAGCAGCTGAAAGCATCAGACGGATCGTGTGTGTGCGCGCGAGAGAGGGTGTGTGGAGGAATCTAATGTGGGTAGACAGGCAACGTGATGCTTCTGCTTCTGTTCTTCTCTCCTCTGTTTACTTTGTAAAAGAGGTGGAGAAGCCAAGGCACGCGAATGGGTGAGGAGGGAGGGAGAGACGAGGGATGCCGGAGATGGGAGGGAAAGGCAGCGTAGAGGAGGAGGCAGGGTGGGTGGAGCTAGAGGGGGAGACGGAGAGGGATTGGAGGGGAAAAGGGGGCTAGGAGGCCCGGGGGTGGAGGGATTGGATGAGAGAGGAGTGGCTGGGAGAGGGAGATGGAGGAGGAGGAGGAGGAGGAAGAGGAGGAGGAGGGGAGTCTCTGGAGTATTCTAACATCAAATCGGCGAGGATGAGAGACGGCACGCAGAGGAGTGACACACAGGCAGCTGATACATGCCATTAGCCCATCCAGAGGTTCAGGAAACACTAACAGCCAACTCCTAACTGTACTGCTGCTGGTTTGCCATGCAGAAAACTCAGAGAAATCACAGAGCTGCTCTCCCCACTGCTGCCCACATACACACAGGTTTTTATGCAAAAAAAAAAAAAAAAAAAAGCAAAGAAAGGAAGAACAGCTCTTCCTGTAAATCAGTTTTGCCACTTTATCCCAACCTCTGCTTCATCCCAGTGTTCTGAGAAAGCATGTCAAGCAGCTGCTGGTACAGCTTCGTTCAATCTGAAGAAATGATTTGCTTTTGGTCCCACATTCATCTTCCACTCTAGTGGTTTGGATGAAAAAAAAAAAAAGAGGCATAATTGCAAAGGTGGAATAAGCGTACCTAAAATAATTGCATTTTATTTAAGAAACAATTAAAGACGTAAACAATTACAGCTCGTGTTTCACGCCTTCGCAAGAACCACAGAGCTGATTCAATGGCTTAATTTAATTTATAGCTCAACTTTGGGGAGGATATTTTCTTTAAGCGCTGCATTTCCCTGGAAAGAAACAGAGCTAATGGTTGAATAATGAGATACGGTAAAATATACCCCCCCACCCCCCACTCCTACATCCCTTTATTTTCTCCCTCTATGGGGTCTTGGAGGGGGGAAGGCACGCAGCAGTTTATTTCTATTTTGGCGTTCTATTTGTTGTTTGATGTGCAACAACACTGACTAAATGAGTTTAATCTGAAGCTGGTGGGGGGAAGTGGGTTTTATATACCTCCTCCGCTGAGAGGATGGCAGAGAGAAGGAAACGCAGAGATGGAGAGAAAAAAGAGGAGGAATATGTGTGGAGGAATTACAGTCTTTGTTCAGTCCTCCACGCCATCTTGTACTTGTTTTATCCTCACTCCTTCTCTCTCTGTTTCTCACACACACACCTGCTTTATTTGATCAGTTATTTGTAGTAACGAGACGTTTTGATCAGGTTTGTAGGAGGTTTGTTGAGAAAGTCTTAGTTTAATATTGCAGTGCTATTAGTTTACCACATTAATTAAATGAAACAAGCCTGTCTCACAAAAAATGAACTTCCTATACTACTAACTTGCATTCTCCTTCATGTATTTTCTCCCTGACAGACTACGGTATGGAAGGAAGCACTTCTAGTCTGAACGTCCACATGAGGAGGCTGGACGGGGTATAGAAGCAGGTCCCTGAGGAAAGCATTTTTCTTAGACTTAAGTTTAAATAAATGGCAAAGAGAAGCAAACAAACACAAACAATCGTGTCTGTGATGTGTGACAAATGTAAGGTTGGACAAAACATGTTGAAATTAAAACATGATTTAGAATGCAGTTTAGCTGCACAGGAACGGAACAAGGACCCATGATAACACTTTCATTACTGGCCTCTTCCAGCGATCTCTTTTCTGGCATCCGTCTACACTGTGTCCGATTATGAAAGGGATTTTCTCATTTTTGTAACTGAATTTTTTGGTATTAAAGGTTCAGTGAGTGTGAATAAAAAATACTGAACCACAGGAAACACAGATGCTGATTCTAGGTTAAAGACAGAATGTACTATTGCCACTGCACAATATTTGATTTACTAAACAAGCAACAGGGAAACATCTAAACTCAGAAATCCCTCAGATTTCTGGAAAGTCAAAGGATTGCCACAGCCTTATGTGGAATTTGGAAATGATTCTGCTTTGGTTTCAAAAATGAATTTGACAAAACTCAAACAGCAGCTTCCATTTAAGGATTCTAGAGATCCAGAAGGCAAAATAAAGCTGACAAGGGTAAACAGTTGTAAAACACATTGTGTAACAGTGCTGGTAGTGATTGCAATAGTGTGGCCACACACATGCACATAGGTTGTCTGAATAGAAATCTAATCTCTAATCTAGCTGTGATGTTTTATTAGCTAAAGATAAGCTGTGATTTATCCTCTTTCTCCACACATTAAAAGAGCAAATATCTTGAATTTCCTGAGGGCGTGCTCAAGTGTATATTATGTATATTGGTTTTATCTGGAAATTATGAGTGCTACATTACATTTAAAATAAAAAAATAAAAAGCATGTTTATTGTCACAATTGAGTAATAGTAAATAGTCATTTAAATATCAGTATTCATAAAGCATTTCAAACAGGGAAGAGAGGAAGAGGAAAAAAAAAACAGCCTTTCTAAATAACAAATACTTCACACAAAAATCACATATTTCAAATTTCTACTAATGAAGGTATAAAAATGATACAATGTGTTGTTTAAATTAGAAATCCAATATGCCATATGTATATTTAATATACTGTGGTTTAGCATTGGTTAAATATAGGAAATATGTTACTGTGGATATAAATGAACAAATGAATGGTGTAATTGTTTCTACATTCTTACATTTAGTCTTCCCACAGTCTTACATTTTTCATCAAACTACTTTCCTGTCTTTACACTGAATCTTCTCATTGGACAGTAACTGTGTACTGAAATATGATCCAAAATAAATGTTGTTTTTAGATGATCCTGCTCCAGACTGCAATGCATAAAAGCAAACCTCTAATACATTACGATACAGAAACAAGACACTTTACAGTGTTTTCTTCTTCATACACCAAATCTGCTCAAAGCAAATTTGACTTTTGTGCACACTCACCAAACATGAAACTTAACCAGAAAGGTGGCTTTGTAATTTCAGCTGAAGTGTATTTTAAACTGCAGCTTCCATACAATCTTTACTTTGCCTTCTCCTTTGGTCAGTAAATGGTCACCAACCACCTTTATGGCCAGTAATGCAAATGACACCTGCTCTTGCTGTCTTTTATCATCTGTTATTGATCTTCCTCACCACAGTCCTGCCTCTCACAGAGGTTAGGCAGCTAAAAAAAATGTTGGGGTATTTCTTCTTTATTTATTCAGTCTTTCTTGAAGTGTTACTCGGGGCTGATGAAAACTTAAGAGGCCAGTGACATTGAGGCTTCAAAGCCACACTTCAGCATCAAAGCCAGTTTGAACATATTGAAATATTTATTGTTTTTATTCTCACAGCAGATGGATCTGCTTGCCATTGATACCATGGGCAGCATAAGGTGTATGTGTGTGTGTGTAAACTTGTACAACTATCTCTGAGAGGACCCGTTTGAGTTTTAGGCCACCGAAGAAAGGACATTTTGGCTGATCCTCACTGGGCTCTTTGAGGCTTAAGACTTTGCTTCAGGTTTGGGATAGTTTGGGGTAAGGCACTTAGTTGTGATGGTAACATTTCAGGTAAGAGGCTAGGGAAGGCCTTATGCCAATGAATGTCCTCAAAAAGACAAACGTGGCACAAACTGTCTCTAAAGAAAAAACAAACCATGAATATTCATAATTGCCACATTAAAAGATAATGAAAATGAGTTAAGGCACAATGAGAGAGACACAGCGCTTGTAGCAGGACACACAGGAGCCCGTATGCAAAACACAGGCAGGTTTGACTCGGCAGGAAAAGTGACTTTGAAAGCCGATGGCCAGTCCCTGCTGGCGGAGTGAGGCGGTGTTTAGAAAGAGAGGGATTGTTGAGAGGAATATAAGCGGCCTAAGACTTGACAGAGTGACGAAATTAGGCATTCTCCTCCCTTCATCCCCTAAGGTGCTTGTCCTCTGCAAGGTAGAACCATACTCACAAAGTCAAGAAAGAAACGTCTCTTTCTTCACACACACACACACGCACACACACACACACACACGCACACACACACACATACACGCGCGCGCACACACACACACACACACACACACACACACATACGCACACGCGCACACACACACACACACACACACATGTACACACAGTGTGAGGCCCTTATTTTGCATTCATAAGCAGTTTATAAATCTTGTTTTTTAACACACAGACATTTTAAGTACATGTTAATGCATTTGTCATTTATACAAATTATACTAACATTCCCTGTGTGAAGCTTCTGTTCCAGGTAATGAATGATAGTCGGTGTAATCTAACAGTTGTTTTTATTCATTTATAATTATGTCACTCTCCATCACAGCAGAGCAAACTACCAACTGCAAAAGGCCACAAAATTTGTCTGAAAGTCAACAGGGAGCTAGGAAGTGGACTGTGTTTTAAGAAGCAGTTGTCAAACAGTTATTTCAAAAGGTAAAAAATAAAATAGTATATATTTTATAACACACTGCAAAGATTTGCTAATCTATTTAATCACATGACTCCAGTGACCTCATACTATATTATCAATCTTTCATTAACTGTTTTTATACAGTTAGAAATGCTTTACACGAGCTATAATCTTTGACAAAACATATACATTACATATACATTCTAAAAGTGTCCCTAGAGCTCATGTCTTTTATTCTTATTTCAACAAAAAGGTAAACTGGGGGAACACACTGAGATTTTTATAAACCTATTTTATAACCTGACCATGCTCTAAATACTTCTGCTTTCCCTTTAGATATAAATTGGTTTCTATAGTGACCATTTAAGCTGTCATCCAGAAAATTCCTGGACATGACGGTTAGGGCTTCACCTCTGTTTTTTCACCATGTTACTACCTGTTTCATTCAACAGTGCTGCTGTTGCACAGCAACTACATGCTCACATTTTCACACCAGGAACCTGCAGATCATGCTGAAACTGGCCAATATGGTGAGCAGAAATAAAACAGGACATTCCTGCAGAAATTTGGAGGAGGAAATACAGAGGATGAAAAAGAGCTGGGTCCACAGAAACTGATAGAGAAGAGGAGATTTAAGCCGCATGTCCATTTTAGCATCATGCTAAAGCTCCAAGTGAATGTGGTGTTATTTTTCCATAGATGCATAGAAATACTCCAGATGCCATAGTTACCATCAACGGCTTTCAGGTGGTTTGGTCAGACAGGAATGCTGCCGAACAGGTGAGGAGAGCTCAAAGTAAACTCCACCTGGCAAAGGCTGTTGGTATCAACAACATCATTCATCAGCCCAAGGATGCTCAAAGCATGTTGGACCCACTCCAGTTTGCCCACCACCCAGATGCAGGAGTTGACAATGCCATCATGTACCTTCTACCACTATGCCTACACACACACAGGAAATGCGGTCAGAATCAAGTTGTTTGAGTTGTCCAGTGCCTTTAACATGATTCAGCCGGCCCTGCTAGAGAAGCAGGTTGCTATGCAGGTTAATACTACTGTCATGCCCTGGATCATGGACTACCTCACCAGTTGTCGTCAGCATGTGCCTGTCTGACATCAGGTACAGCACAGAGACTTGCTACCAACAGAGGTTCTCAGATGACTCTGCACTTGTCAAATGCATTAACGGGACAATGAATAAGAGTGCCAGAGGGTGGAGGACAGTTTGGTAGACTGGTGTAAATTGAACAATCTGGAACTCAACATCAGAAAAATGAAGGAGGGGTTGACATCAGGAGAGCCAGGACTCCAGGAGAGACAGTACAGGAGTACAAATACCTCAACATAACAAACAAGAGGCCTTGGATGGATGTGCCACTATGCTGCCCATGTTCAAAGAGTCTATGGTGGTCAGTGCCAATACCTATGCCAGGGGTATTCAACTGAAACTGCAAGAGGTCAGGTAAGTCGGCCCTCTTTCCCTGCTGAGGTATGAGCAGTTAAATAGCTACAAAAATAAATCCTGCTTTTTGGAATACTAAACAAATCAGTTTATTAACAGTTTAATTGAGCAAAGTCTAAAATGTTCTCAGTTTTGCAGCAACATGTTATGGGAATGACACACAAATCTAAAATGCATGACTTTGAACACTAGTCTCTTGTTTTCCAAGTTGCTTTGGTAAGAGTACAAAACCATTCTTCAGCTCAAGAAGGTAGAAATACAGTGAATATGTTGGACCAAACTTGAAATATGATGAATGGAAAACAAAGTGCAACAAACCCTTCATTTCTAAGTAAATACAATTCTTTCAGTCAATAAAATTATTCACTGTTCACAATTGTTCTTTTTTATGTAGTCCTTAAATCCTCCGTATCCTCAGCAAACACTTGTATTCTCGCTGTTGTGCTGTGAGGAAATGAGGAAGGACCTGTAGAGATTGCTCATGCTGGGCTTTGAGCTCATTTATTTTCTGCGTCCCTACCTCCGGGCTGCTGCGGTTAACTTTCTTTCAAGTCCCTGTGTCTAGCTTCATAATGCGTTTAATATTTCCACTTTTGACAACTGCAGCAGACTCTGAGCAAATGAGGCACTTGTAGAGCAGGTTGCAGGAAGAATAAATGTGCTCTTTTCTGTCCATTCATTTTTGGAAGACTCGGTTTTCACTGTCAGCTTTTCCAGTTTTTGATAATGTCATCTTTTTCCAATCATTAAAAGTTACATCTGCTTGAGTACCTCTGTCCTGTAGCAGCCGGAACTAGATGGCAATACTGATACGGCCTCGCTGTGCCTTTTAAAAATATGGCCTATTGCTTTTTTTAAATTTTTCATTATGTCAAAAATGTCCATGATCTGAATGGAAGTATCTAAAGGTCTGGATTGGGCCCAGACTCCACCATTTGGTGACCAATGTACGATGTAAACACAGAACATGAAGTGGCGTATTGAGCTTTCCATATTTGTTTGGTGAACACGGTGATAATGCAGAAGAAGTATATTTTGCTGTAATAGTGATAACAGGGTGACTAGTTTCAGCAGGACACACGCAACACTGTACGGCGCCATAGTTGTAGTCCTTTTCTGAGTTTGGCGCATGCACATTTATCAAGAGGTAGAGCTATGACGCAAGCGTGTCAGAAATGGATCGGATAGAGCGTAAAAATGAAGCCGCGTTTTCAAATCTTTCCACTCTGGGACCTGGTTTCAGAAATGATCGTTTTCAGAACCCAAAACGCTTCATGTGGATGATACACAGGTTGGATGAACTATTTGTGCGTTTAGGCCTGGGTTCGTCTTCATGTGGACGGGGCCGCAGAAGGCCTGTTTAGTCCTGAGGGTGGAGGTGGAAAAAGTATATGCAACAGTGGAGAAGAGAATACTATCAAAATGCCATTGTGTGAAAATGGAGGGGCAATAAAAAAAAGAATAATCAAATAGTTGCATCCTAATTGCTATTTTTCAAATCCATTGTGAGGTTTACAGCAGAAAAAAACTCTGACGTCCAAGTAGGCAAGTAGGTAAAAGAACTCCATCA
>OMNN01026029.1:0-14905 GCA_900302755.1 Chromis chromis
CACACACACACACACACACACACACACACACACACACACACACACACACACACTATGCAGTTCTTGACAATCCACAATCAGATCTTAGTAGTCTGTGAATAATGGAACTTTTAGTTGACTCTGATTGCAGTGGCTTTAAAGGGATGTGGCTTTATACCAGTGTTGAAAAAAATGCCCAATCCCTAATGGATGTAATGCTGTCAGATTTGAAACCTTAGACTAAATCAGTTTTTGTTTTCTATTTTTTCTCTCTCCCCTGCAGGGAGGCTTTGACTCAGGTTTCTTGTATCACTGTAAGTTCTCTGCCGAACAGGATGAGGATCCAGAGACGCGGCAAGATGAGCCCTTTGACTTCCTGCCTGTCCATAATGCAGATGATGACCCCATTGACGCCATCCAGTTTAGGTAGCCAGAGAACAAACAAACAAAACAGTGAATGATCAATAGATCAGTGATTTCATGTAAAATGAGAATGTTGCTCACAGGGCTGAATCCACGCAGATGTTTCACAAACTCTGCAGCTGCAGTTTTGGTTTTACATCATATTTATTGCCTGCTTGTTATCAGTTTTCTTATCTGTCTTATCAACCCTGATTTCAGCAACAAGCTCAGATAAACCCACTATACGCTGCCCACTCAGCATCAATCAACAAACAAAAGTAGTGACTCTGGTGAATGTAGAGGAGCATCTTGTAGCAGTAGAACCAGTTATTTTTTTCAGTTACTACAGAATTGATAGTGGACATCATCACAAATAGACACCAGCATGACACCAGTTGCATGATACAGTACTGGCGCTCTTCGTCTGGCCTAGCTATGATGTTTTCCTGTCACTAAAAACAAACAGATAAATAAATGAATCTAATGATAGCAACAAAGAGCAGAGAGAGTGTGAAATCAGGCCAGAAATTAAGCAATTACTTTAAATTTAAATTGCACAGTCCACTTCAAACACTGAACAACTTTAGCATTACCTTAGCATTAAGATGATACTTAAAATCTCCTTCCTACTATTTTGTGTTTTTTAAAGCTCTGACAGGCAGCTTATGCTCTGTGGCATGCACTCGGGCTCCATCAGAGTTTACCCTCTGCAGCCTGACGATCTCAGCATCACCTCCATGCAGGCCTACTGGACTCTCAGCGTCCACGACAACGAGTACGGACACCTGCGGCACATCCGCTGTAGCCATGACGACCACTTTGTGCTGACAGCGGGAGACGATGGGAACATCTTCTCATTCAGCCTGCTGCCTCCAGAGGAACTACAGAAAACCTTACAGAGAAAGAAGGCCAAGGTTCCTTCCCCCAGGGTCAGTCTATATTTTATCAACATTTTATTTTTGCCCTCTTTCTAACCACACGGCTAGTTTAGCTCTATGGATGACAAAGTCAGTCCGTCAGGTAATCCATATAATTCTGTCTCAACAAACAGCCTGTAACATCATATTGCTGTGTCTGTCTCAAATGAAAAGTACAATGAGACATATAAAAACAATACTGTTTTAATTTTTCAGTTAGTGAGTTTTTAAATTGCAGATAAGGTGTTGAATGTTGTAAAAAGTTTGTCTGCACTTGGCTGGAGGAGATTAAATGAATATAGATGAAAAACTAGTGTCATCCCGTTCACATGGCGTTCTAACAGGAAGGTCTTGAGGATGAGCCGTTGCCTCCAGACATTGAAGACCCAACAGCCTACAGGTGAGTGAAACTAGCCTGTTAAGGGATAATTTGATCTTCCTCTTTTTCTCTGTCATTCTGTTCTTTTTAGTGCCGTCAATCGATTAAAATATTTAATCACGATTAATCGCATGAATGTAATAGTTAATTGCAAATTAATCTATTCTAAATGTCCCTTGAATTATCATTTTAATACTCTTATCAACATGGAAAAGTGGATAGGCTTGCTTTGTGCAAATGTTTTTTTATTGAAAACAACAATGTGTAGTTATATTTCACACTAACATTCTCACTTTGAGCAAGCAGCTCATGTCCACCCATTAGGGTTGGTCCGAGGGAATGGCGGGGGGAGGGGGGCACCAAAATTTAATCATCTGTTTCTTGTCCATTATCAACATTTCCTGAAAATGTCATCAAAATCCGTTCATAACTTTTTAAGTTATCTTGCTAACAGACAAACAAACAGACAAACGCCGGCAAAAACATAACGTCCGCCGCGTCGCTTGGCAGAGGTAACTATTGAGTGCACATCATTGTAAACTATTACAATGATGTTCACATCCATTTAGGCGTCTCGCGCTCGCCATCTACACAAAATGATAGCCTACTCTTTTGTAGCTGACGAGCAGGCAAGACCAAACGTGCGTGGGGCGTGCTTATTGTTTTGTTTCTGGTCTACAGCCGGATCCTGTAGTTTTTTTTCTAACGTTACTAGCTATGGCCACAGCTTGTGAAAAAACTACAAGTTCACTAGATCAAAAAATCTTAATCTATAATTGATTTGCGTTAATGCGTTAACGCAATATTTTTGACAGCACTAGTTCTTTTTACTGGATACTTGTCCTCTTTTGCATTTCTGTCATTTTTCTTTCCCGTAGGCCTTCTTAGCAAATCATTTGTGGAGTAGGCAACAGCATGTCTGCATCAAATATTTACCCTTTGCATTAATTTTTCGGTTCTTTTAAAGATGCAACTTTGATGAAAACTTAATAAAATCATAAAAGTTTTTCCCCTCTAACTTTCCCACCCTCCAGCATAGAGTCAGCTAAGCAGAATCTTCAGAAAGACCGTCTGCGTCAGGAGGCCGAACTAAAGCTCCAGGAGAAGCGCAAGAAGCTGGCTGAACTCCAGAAGAAGTATGAACAGGTGCTGAAAGTCAATCAGAGTCTGCCGGAGCATGTTCGCCTAAAACCTGAGGTACAGAAGCATGCACTGAATCTACCGATCTTACTGTATACTAGTAAATCTGTAATTTAGATATTCATGTGGGCTGTGCTGCTCAGAGTGCTGAAGCCTCATATAAGTTATGTATGTGTAGGAGCTGCAGCTGGACTCGCGTTTTTATGAACATGTAGAGAGGATGAAGGCCGATCAGGTGATGGAGGTCAGGAAGCAGTTGGCTTGGGAGCAGGAGCGCTGCAGCATAGCATTCAACAAACTACAGGACTGGTACACACACACACACACACACACACCACATATGTATGCATTACCTGGATATCAACAGATAAAGCTCTCTATACAAATACAAAAAACATGCTGTCGTAAGGAAATAAACATGGAGGTTTCTTACAGTTTCATTATTAAGTTGATGTGCAGTGGAACCCAGGGAATTTGTCCTTTCACTGACTAACTTTTCCATGTTTGTATTTACCAAGTGACTCTCCCCAACGCAGAATTGTGACAAGTGTAGATTTAGAGTGACATAAAGTCCTTCTGAGTTCTGATTTGACTCAGGTCCCATTGCAAAAAATCAGACCTGCATCTGATTTAAGACCACATGTGGAAGCGGGCCAAATCAGAATCAAAAAGATCAGATTTTATGTGATCTGTGCAGTCATTCTGTCACATTTACGCCTTATTTTTCATTATACTACTTTTGCCAGCCTGTAAACACCATCTCCAATTTTAAGGTAGTCACACAATTTGGCCCAGTGGAATTCTTTTCTTTTAATCTCCCCACTTTTCACTTTTATTATTATATTACTATTTTATTACTGCAATCATCAAAATACTGTGTAACTATGATGACAAGTAAACATATGAATATATGTGGTAGAAAGTGTAGTAGGAACAAACAACAGTCTAATAAGTGATATAAGTCACAGCTGCTTATGGTATTATTCAGATAGAGATATAAATACATATATGTTTTGATGTTATTTTGATGATTTAGCCATGCGTTAAGCACCCGACACCAACTTATAAATTTTTATATAGTTTTCTTCATGTGCTTCAGCCACATTAAGAGTGTACAACATATGACTATAAGGATAAACAAACAGGCAGGTTGAATATTTCCAGATTTCTGACAGAGAAGTTTAAAGGGATTCTCTGTTTTGGATGCAGACTGGACTGGATATAAAGAAAGTTAATAAACCATCAAGCCTTTTTTATAGTCATAACGTGCTGCCTGGTAGGTAAAAAGTTTGGAAAGCATTCTACCAGAATCAAACGCTCCCAACTCATGTGGTTTTGTACAGGTTTAAGGAGTCTCCAGAGGCAAACGTGGTCACCGTGGTCGCGATTCGAACTGATCACAAAGTCTCTACCTACCATCTGCCGGTTCTAACCAATCCTTCAGCCCAGCAGAGCACACTCAGCTCATCTGATGGCGACAGAGAAGATGCTGCACCTGAGCACACAAAACACAAGGCCAAGCCTGCAAAAGACAGCAGCGAAACAGAAGGTGGGAAGGTTTTTGTATGTTTTTTTCACCTGTCAAACACACTTGTGGCCTGTCACTTTCGTGTGTTCTTCAGAGGAGGAAGAGTTGCGCCCCCTAGAGGATCGTTCTAGGATGAAGTTAGGAGATCGGCAGGAAGAGAGGCTTCAAAAGGCTGCAAAGAAAGCTGAGCAAGCTCAAGCCAAAATAGAGAAGAGGAAGCAGGAATGGGCCCAACTGTTAGTGTCAAGTTCAACAACATACTCTTATATACATATTACATATTTCTACACTACATATTTCTACAGTTTCTTGTTTTTATATATGACCATGACTTTTCATTTTATTCCTAACCTTATAGTTAAAAATTGCAGTGCCAGATTAACCAGCTAGGGGTTACTGGAGCTAAAATGTGCAATAGCTTCTGTCATGCTGGTGTCAAACTAGACTATGGTGTGTCAGTTATGCAGAGAAGCCAGACGAGAACTATGAGGATCCACGGGATGTGCAGGCCATCCATGAAGAGAACTTAAAACTCAAGTCAGATGTTTCAGTGCTGGTAAAGCTGACGGTGGTCGCTGAAAGGAAGAGAGAGGAACTCACTGCTCTGCAGGAAAATGTACAAATGTACAGATTTACACAAACACACATATGCACATGTAAAATCCTCCCCTCTTTGTTTCCACAGTTTAACTTTACAGGTCAAAAGAAAATTTGTATTTTTTTAACGATGCCAGTCTATTTTGGACGCATAAGTTCAAGTGCATAATTGCTTTGGGGAACATGTGATTATGACCTCTTGATATCTGAAAAATTTAATTTTGTACCCGTATATTTGTAATGGTCAGTCATTTAACTCCTGCAAAAGATAAATGAAAGCTGGTTTTCTCATAACTCTGTTTTAAATCGACTCAAAAACTAATTGGATGTTAACGCTATTGTTAATGCTAATGTTGGTTTGCATGTCCAGTAGCAGCAAAAAACACCCCAGCTGTGTGCACCACACCACATACAAATCTCGATTCCACACTTGTACACAAGTAAAACTCACTCTATTTATATTGTAACCACATGTAAAATGTTGCTGCTAATGTATGCCGCCTTTCAGGACTTGCTAGTTGACAATGACGAGCTTCAAGAGTTGATGAAAAAAAACAACATATGAATCTTTGTTACCGACAGGGCAGATTCACTCATTTACTTCTTCCATCCCAACAGTTTCGTGAAAAGCAGATCGAGATGAATAGACAGATCATTGCATTGCGGGACTCCAAGTTTCGCCTGGTGTCTTGGTTGCACACTCAGACTCAGCAACTGCAGAAGGTCCAGCAGCGTCTGGCGAACCATCTCCACCACCCTCCACCCACCCTTCCCTCCATACTACCAGAGGAAACCCCAGAGAAGTGGCTGCAGTACAAACTCACTGCCTTGGCGCGATACCGGGTTCTGAGGGAGCAGAGGTACTCGTTTCAGGTTCCACTATGATCCAAGATTTAGATCAAAGAAGACAATAAATACTGTACTTTACTTTTGTTGAACATGATTCTGTCGGAGATAATCAGATCTGTCACAGTTGTGAAGCAGACAAAGAATCTTATTTTATATGTACTCCATTGTTTCCAAACAGGTGTAAGGACAGAGAGAATGTTTGTTGGAGAAGCAGCGAGGTGGCAAGTTTGTTGGAGCAGATGAAAAAAGAAATGGAGAGGGATGAGGAAAAAGAGGAAGGAGAGGGAGCTTCCAGTCCATGTGCTTCATCTGTAACCATAGAAGAAAAAGAAGAGACAGCAGTGGGTGAAGGAGCAGAGCTGAGTGAGCTGGAGAAGGAGCTGCAGAGGGAGGAGGAGATCAGACTGCTGTATGAACAGGAGTCGCTGTTGAAAAAGGTCATCGTCATTATATTAATTATATATATCAATTAATCTCTTGTCAAATCAAAGGCCATTAAGTTAGTTCAAATGTGTAATCATGAGCAAAATATCTTCTGGAGGCGCACTGATCAATAGGATCTCATATTAAAATGCATAATGTTTTAATTTAATCTGTGGATGTCTTTTTTAAACTTCAGATGGAGCGTTCAATGAGACAGTTTGACATGGAGCTCCTGATGCTGCGCAAGCAGAAAGTTCTTCTGGACTTCCAGCTGAAGCTGACTGACCTCCACCAGCTGACGCTCTTCCAGGAGATGCTGGTCCTCAAACAGTTTGAGAAGAGGGAAGGCAGCCTGCAGGAGAACCTCAACAGATGCATTAAGGAGGAGAACAGCATCACTGTGAGGGAGAGTTAATATGGCTTTGGCCTGATGGATGCAGATGGTCTTTTCATTTCTTCATATACTTAAACAGTCTATTTAAAGTGTCACACCAGTGTATTTTATATTTTGCCCATTATTGCATACTTATGTACTACAATATCGCTGGCCACAGTGTGTAGTTATTTGTAACAGACTAAAATCCCCTTTAAGAAAGCCTGTCATACTACTACTGGAGAGCAAAATGTATAATTGGGAGACAGCAATGAATGTACACAGATCCTCCCGAGGACTGTCTCATTTGTCTAAAAACGAAAAAGTTTTTCCCATCAGTCATTCTCTCAGTTAAAACGTTATTAGATCCTCATCTCTTCCTCTGTTCTCTTCTTCTGGGCAGTCTGTGTTGGAGGAGTGTAAGGAACAGCTTGAACTGAAGCAGAGTCAAATAGTGAAGCTGCAGGCAAAAGAGAAAGATCTGTATGCCGCCTTTCAAGATTTGCTAGTTGAGAACGACAAGCTTCGAGAGTTTCTTACCACAATGTTCAAGAAGAACATCAAACCTGTGAAGGAGAAGAAGCAGAAAGGTGAAGCTGAGGGAAAGTAACAGTGATTTTATGTGATGCTGCGTGTGTGAGTATCAATTTGTCAATCTGACCTTCATGATCCAAATGTGTGTTTGAAGAAGAGGAGAGCGATGAGGCCAGTGACTATGATGATGATTACAGTAGTACAGAGGATGGAGGAGCTGCAGTGGACAACAGCATTTGCCCACCAGGTCGGTATTGTGGTTGTAGAGAAGTTAAAATATTTATTTTACCAGGGAAATTCCATTCAAATCCTACGCAGAGTAACAATGACACAAACAGTGAGCCAAGCTTTTAGTTATTTCGTCTGTTTATGGATCTTGTGTTTTGACTTGAGTCATTTTGCAGTGCTTTGCAGTTCAACAGACATTAGTTTCAACTTTAAGTATAAATGTGTGAGCGTCTATCTCAGGCTGCAGCCCAGAAGTGTTTGAGTACACAATGAAGCTGCGCGAGCGTTGGCAGAACTTGAAGGAGTCGCTGGCAGAGGACAAGGAGAGTGTTGAAGTTCTGAAGATAGAATATGACTTCCGTGTTGAGAAGGTCAAACGCTGTTATTGTATCCCTCCTCTAATCACTTATGTGCCTCTGTTACCATGTTGTGTTTTTTCACTCAAGTCCTCTGTGTTTTTTTGTTGTTATTTTTCTTGGCATTGCAGGAGACAACAGCGAAGAACAATCGGAAGGCCGCAGAGAAGGAATTGGAGCAGATCAACAGGGAGATACAACAGAAAATCAACACACTGGATGTGGTGGTTCCACTTAGACTGCAACAGGTAAACAGCAGAGTGAAGACAAAACAACTAGTTCAACCTAGTTCACAGATTTCTGTGCACATTTGTAACAACCTGGAAGATCATTAGCAGAGTAAATCAACCTCATAAACATCAACATGGAATAAAGCCATATTTTGTTCTGTGGTAGTAATTTCCACATCAGCAGGTTTTTAAAAATTTGAGTTAAAAATATCTCACAAGTGATATTTTGTTATACTAGCTGCATTTCTCTGTTGTGTTTCATAGGTTTTGTGAGTGAGCCAGGATTTGACTACATTCAGGGCTGCACCTGACAATCATTTTCATTGCCAAATAATCTGTTGAAGATGAATAGCTGTATCCAAAAATGTCAGAAAATAGTTTTCAAAGATGAATGAGTGATGAATGACCTGTGTTTTAGGGAACGATAGTGTTTTCAGTGTAATGTAAGTTTTGGTTATCGTAGACCGCAGCATCAGAATGTTTAGTGTCACATAACACCATATGGGCTGAGCACCTGTATGTACATGACATAATAATATTTAACGAGGAGAAGATAATGACCATTCTGAGAAGCTGGAACCAGTGAATTTTTGGCATTTTGGTGTCAAAATAATTCATATTTTGTCAGTTCTACAGATCTGATGCAGTTTGTTTTTCAGTTTAAAAAGAAAAGTGAATTTCATATTCAGTTTAATTGTCATTGCAGCCGTGTTATGCTTGTGAGTACACCAAAAATGATTTGTCAATTGAGTTGTATTATTTTAAATTTATATTTTGGCAGTAGTTATCTATTTTGAAACAGGGTAATAAAATTAAAGCTAAATGATTACATTTAACATTTTTCTTAACTTTGTGCACAAATGGACCGCCGTATAGCTCACTGAGTTAAGGCGTTACCATGTGGGTGCAGGTTGCCAGCAGCGATCATGAGTCCGACTCAAGACCCTTTGCTGCATGTCAATCTTCTCTATACCCCCTTTCGCCCTGTCTCTCTCTATCAATAAAAATGGGAAAAATGCCCCCCCCCCAAAAAAAAAATACTTAAAACTTTGTGCACAAATGATTTAGTACAAATTTTGACTGAATTAGATTTTATTTTAATATTGTCACTTTAAAAGTGTTGTGTGGACTTGTACTCATCCCCTGCAACTGCTCTCTGTCCTATTCCCTTCCTTCTACCTTCTCCATACGTCAACCAGATTCAGTTTGTCACTAATGACTTGGTGCCATCAGACCTGAGCGAGGCCTTGGTTGTGGACAGCGAGCAGATGAACGAACTACAGGAACGCATCAAGCAGCTGGAGGTGGACAAGAAACAACAGAATGATCTGTTCTGTCAAGCTAAGCAGCAGTATGCCAGGCTAAACGGCAGCCTCAAAGACATGGCCGTCGAGATCACGGGTAAGAAACACATCGACCAACAACCTCCGTCTAGAAGAGCTCAAACTGCCATCTATAGTAGTTCAATCTGAAACCTGCAATGATTTGGAAAGATATGAAGTGTGAAGTTCAGTTTTGGTGTGTTTTACATGTCTGTTGGTGTAGAACTAGAGGAGAAGTGCAAAGAACTGATGATGACAAAGTTTGGGAGGCTGGTGGATGTGGACGCTCTGCAGCTGCAGACGGGAAGCAGAAAGCTGGAGGAGCTCAAACAGGAAAAACTCCTCAAACAAGTAGAATATGAAAAGGAGCTCAAACAGTGGGATGTACGCTGACCATGAGATATCTATACCTCTGCCATGTTTGAACATATTCAGGCATTTATTTAATAAAAACTAAACAAAAGCAAATGATTTAAGATTATAAGTTTGATATTTTTCCGGATTTGTATGTTCTTAAATTCAGGTGAAGATCGACGAGGCGCGTGACGATCTGTGTGAGGTGACCAAGCGTAACACAGAGCTTCTCCACAGCATAACGAGCCTCAATGAAGAGAAGATCAGACTGGAACATAAACTGGAGGCCAGACAGAAAGGAATGGTAATCTCCTTGTTTTAAATTCATTTTGGATTTAATATAAGCCAAAGCAGGGAACTACAGTGTTTATGTTTGCAAGTCTGTGGTTATATTAACTGGAAAAAAACGTTAATTCTTGTTTACACCTCTCTTTACTTGAGCTTTAATATATGCTAGCTAGAGTCCCCATTCACTCAAAAGAATTTTTAACTTGGACATTTTTTTTGCTTAGATCGCTGTTTACTGCTCAGCATGATGTCTTTAAAGTTTGACACTAGAAGGCCGTTCTCACATTCATCTGCTGAAGGAGGAAATTTGTGCTGAGCTCTCCTGAAAACTAGCTTTAAGACATGTAATGTATGAGCACTTTTTGGTACACGACTAACAATTTAGAAGCCACACCAGGGCTATGAGCACCTTTAAGAAGTGCAAAGGTCTCTAAAATAACTAATGCTGAGTCAGGTTTAAACCCAGGATGTTCTATCTATCCTGCTTTCTTCTGTCTCTCAACTGAGTGAAGTTGTAATTGTTACCACTGAGGTGTTTAAAGGCATCTGTTTCCATCCAGGGCAAACAGCAACACCACGATCACACCAGACGTGAGACCCAGGAGGACATACGGAGGCTCGAGGAGACGGTGAAGAGACAATCACAGCAGCAGAGAGCATTCAGAAGAGAGATTGACCTTCTGTCCCGTAAAGGAGGCCACGTCTCGCCACCCAGCGAAGCACAGCTGCTCCTCCACACCGGGAAACAAGCACAAGGACATCCATCAAAATCACTTAAAATACAAAAGTCACCCAGCAGAAAAGGTGATAATTAACTGAGAACAGAGGCAGAAATAATTTGCACTCATATATGATATACATGTCAAGTTTAAGTTTCACATTCAAGTTTATTTCTATTGTGTATTGTATAAAAACTAACTGATACTTTTCACTTTACAAATTGTGATTGATGATAATAAATTGTAATTAAAATTGGAACTGACCATTTTTTTATGTAGCCCAGAAGATTTTTAAAATCCTTGTTAAAAGTTTTGGTTCGGTAAATTTTAAAACTGAAAACAAACAGACAGTTGGTGCAGAGATGCTAAAAGTTTGACCTTTCTTTGGTTTGACATTCTGTTGTCCCAACATGTGTGTATGACAGCAATATTTTTAAGCATCTGTATGATTCAAATGATCTATGAAATCATAGACTAATATAAATATTTAGAAGATAATTTATTATTTTAATAAGACTTGATTGGATACATAAAAAGTCGCCAAATATATTGTAGTATTTCCTTTGTGTTTATTCAGAAGTACTGGTTTGTCAGAGAAATATGTGTCTGCCGTGGATTTACAAGGAAATAACTGAAACCACAGCAGCCATGTTAGGAACTTAACTGACTGGTTTGTCAAAGAAAATGGCCACAGACACATTTAGTGTTACTACTTAAAGAGTTCCACTGTCTTTCCATTAGACTAGGACTTCACTGTCACTTCACCTGTCACCTCTTACAAACCACTCCTCTTTCTGCAATGAAGCAGAGCTTCATTGCAGAAAGAGGAGATGACCACTCCCTTTCTGGTTTTATTTTGTCACAGGGACATTCTCTGTCTCTGACAAGTAAACTAGCACAACAAGGAATTCAGTCAAACCAGGTTAAATTCAGTTTGTCCACTGACTGGTCCTGTAGTCACACCAACAACATGAACTATATTGAAAGCTACTTGGATGAAGAAGATCAGAGGAAAATCCACATCTGTCTTTAGTGCAGACAAACACTTCATACAGAGAATCAACCTGATGAAAAACACCATGTTAGAAGATTTGTAGGAGGAAGTAAAGAAGGCAGAAGATCACTGATCACCAGAACTGAGGATGTCAGCGGTGATTTCTGCACTGAGAGAAAACTGAAAGCGCTTAAGCCCTGACTAATGTGTCTCACTATGGTGCATTAATGAAGCAATCATTCTGAAGCCTCTACAGGTCTTCTAGATATGACATATGAATATGGCTATTCTCTCTTTTTCAGCAGGATGCTGTTTTAATTCAGGTATCCAGAAAAACTTAAGTTGAAACTGTACTGCAGCAGAAGTGTCAGAAAATGCAATCCCAGACTTATATTGGTGATGTAGCCTTGAGAATGCCTTGATCTATAAACTATGCATTGATTCCAGTTTCTGTCAGCTGATGAGGTAAAACCAGTTGGTGTGCAGGACGTTTGGTGTCATCCTGAACTGAAATAACACAATGACTAAAAGTTGACGAGATAGAAAGGTGGTGACACTCTGGAACTTGATGACGTTTCAATATAAGTTGAATAACTATGTAAATCTAAGTTTCCTGATGCTGCAGAACATTTCTAAAATGTACGTTGAATTATGATCAGCTGAAAAACACAATATTTATGTTTCTCCTTGTGTATGGTGAGAAGATGAGGCCAGCTGTGTTTGAGGCAGCTCACAGTGCTCAGTAAGTTACCTTTAAAACCCACACAGAAGAAGAGAGAGTGAGTTTACTCTGTGTTATTTGAAATACCTGAACACAAACTGAGAGTCACTGAGCCTCCTTCAGTCAACAATGAAATTAGCAGCTGAAGCTTTCAGTAGTTATTATTTTTGCCTTGTATGATTCAGCAGAGCTCAGCGTTCTGTAACAACAACCAACACTGCTGCAGTTTGAACCACCAGGAGCTGTTCAACCAGGCAAGATGGAATGTGTTTAGAATGATTTCAGTCCACTTAGCATAGGAACTGTGCTTTTAATATTTATAAGATAAATGCAGTTTAATTAAAGGATAATTTCCTGAATCAATATATGTCTCACTGAGTGATGGAGTAATCCTTAAAAGCAGCCTCTTCAAATGACATGATTTAACCCTCACTTTTGAGTGTAAAATTTAACATGATTTAATGTTGCTGATGGGAGATTTTTCATATCAAAATGCACCAAACTGACCAAAGATAATCAGTTTGAACAATTTGTTCGTGATGGAAAGTAATTAATTAAGGAAAGCCTTACAATAATGTTTTCAAGGGGGTAGGAAAACCCAGGGTGGCATTGTTAATACTTTCACTTTCAAAAAGCATTTACTGTAAGTCACAGGAATTTACAGTCTCTTGTTGACTGGCACAGTCATTAAAAAAAATAGGTTTGTCATGCTATCATTAATTATTAATTCACTTTATTGTTTGGTCTTTTTAAGATCTATGTTTCTTTTGTTATGAATCTGCTTAACTTGGAAACAATTGGTGCTCAGTTTGCCTGTTTGGGCTCAACTGACTGCTATTCTTTTTTTAATTACTAGATGGCAGCACAACCTCAGACAGCAGAAACTGGTTCCTCAGCATCTTAAACCTGCCATAGTTCAACATTACAGCTGGGACAGACAACGCTAACCTCAGTTATGTACAGTTAATGATTTAAAGTGGGCTCTCTTCCATTTGTAAACTTAAGAATGAATACCTGGCTGCACATATTGCAACACCTGATCTAATATTAGTTTGTGATTCAGACTGGTACAGGTGTGTGTTGGAGGCCTTGTTGCTGGTCCTGGTGTACCTGGGTGGAGCTGGGCTTGTCCTTTACACATTTGTCATCAGCATGTTTCACACATTCCTGCCTGGACGGAATGTGGGATAAGGAAAGAGCCACTGCCTAGATAAAACAAATCTTCTAGTGGAACCAGTCGAACAAGCCTGTTGCGTTTACGGACTTAATCACATATTGAACAGGTGTACTTTGTTCACCTGATGGCTCGGCTGCAGTTTCACCCAGCATGTCTGAGCTGCTCTCATGCCTCGGCTGACAGTCATCTACCCCAGAAGTCTGGGGGTTACAAGGCAGGAAAGGAAGGTGGGCCTGGACTGTGGCAATAAATGGATGGAGGAAGTGAAGGAGGAAAAGGAGGGAGAACCTGCCGAGAGGAGCCCAGAACAGAGGTAGGGAGAAATTTGTGCCGTTCAACAGCTACTCTTTGCTTTTGAGTGGCAGGTCTCTGATTATCTGCTGCTACAGGGAGGAGAAGTCGGTGTGTAATGATGGTTGTAAGATATTTTTCTGCTCCATTAGGAAGAGATCTGTCAGCATATGTTAGTCAGGGGGTTCACGTCTAGCTAAACTGAGATCTGAAGTGACTATGAATCTGTAATGGACACAACAGCTCATTTTGAAAGCATGTGGTGGAGAAAATCATTGTTTGAAAGCTCAAACTTTATTTAGAACTTCAGATTTTCAAAGCTTCCCATGTTAAAATAAATACAAGAAATCTGTAACTTGCCATCTGATGTCAAGTCTTGCTGTAAAAACCTGCCTTCAACCATATATAAAAATAATGTTAAATTAAGGGACAGCTTACGAAAGGAATAATACCAAGTTAAGTTAAGTAATATTAAAAGCTGCATGACGATTTCTCATTTCAATTTTTTCAGTTTCTCCCTGTCTTACGGCTACTACGTGTGGTGTCCCACAAGGGTCAGCATTAGGACTATTACTATATATAAATGATCTGTGTGAGGTTTCAAGGGAAATTAAATTTGTGGTATTTGCAGATGATACAAAGGTTTTGCTTAGATGACAAGGTTCAAATAGAAATGGAGGAATAAATTATCATTACATAAAAATAAAAATAAATTCTGCTGTTTGGCAACCTTAGAATAAACTGTTTAGTTCAGATAAAGATCAGTAACTAACATTTAAAGGGTATCTGACTATAAATTTCTAGGTTCAGTACTGACACAGTTGGACACCTCATATAAAACATGTAAGAGCAAAACTGTCTCTTTTCTATGAAGGACAAGACACACTCTGAATTCCTTTCATAAAATCTATTGCTCGCTGTTTTAACGTACTTGACATATACTACGTACACATATAATACTATATTATATTCCGTAAACATATAACCGAAGAAATGCTATTAGGATAGGACTTAATGTGGGATATAATGAGCACACTAATACAGTGTTTTCCGAAACACATATTTTGAAATTTTTGTATTTAGTAAAGTTATTTAGTTAATTTC
>OMNN01026030.1:0-28073 GCA_900302755.1 Chromis chromis
GCCCCTACATAGCTCGCAGCATCTCTCTCTCTCTCACACACACACACATGCTCGCACGCACGCACGCACACACACACACACACACACACACACACACACACACACACACACACACACACACACATAAACACACACATGAACAAAGAGAACCACCATTTCCACATATTTGTCTCTCCTTTTAAAAGGGGGTTTTATTTAGCATAAATGTTGAAGCCAAGGGTGCCTGGCTACCATGGCAACCAAATTAAACGGAGGATCTCTTCAGAAAGCAGAAATCTAAATTATTCGGACTCTTTTATGAAGGGGAAAATGAAAATTCCCTTCACTGTACAGAGACCGCTGCACTGTAAAGGCAGAAGAAAGAGAGGGAAAAAAAGATGAGGAAAATGCTATTGTTTTTTTGTATCTGACCATGCAGTTCAAAGGCATATTCCATGCCATTGAAATTCATAGGTTGTCTCATGACAAGCGCTACGTTAACACTCAGCATATGTGCACAAAGGAATGATGTAACCACAGTGTCTCTAAAACTCCGGATAAACCTATTGCCTTTGAAAGACACCACAATATGTGTGTCTACAAATCCTCAACCAAACCGGGCTCACGTATGATGAAATCCATAAGCTGCGTGCATGGGATTAGGTGCGACTGTTTCTGGTGTGGTAAATGATTTTATCTGTCAGAACAGGATGAGGTTTAAGTAACACACCATCTACGCAGGCCCGATAAAGCTTACATAAGTGAAGGAGGATTATGCTGTATATTCCGATTATTTGGAGCGAAAGCCTGTTTGCGGTCAGCTGAATACTAATTTCTAATATTTCACGCTTAGTCTCGGATATGTGGATCTATCCTCAGAAAACAGGATACTGTAGGTTGCACAGCAGAGTTCGTCGGCAGGACAGAGAGAGTTGATTGCTAATGTGTAAAACGCAGATATTCACTTCACGCGTTTTCGTGCCAGACAGAAGTTTGACTGATCTGTGCATGGACATCATGAGGTGATCCATAACTCTGCCGTTTAATCTGCGGCGTGTGACTGAAGCATTGTTACTGTATGACTGCAAGGAGGGCGGACATGTTCCATCTGTGGACGCATGTGTCCAGGGGATGCTGGGAAAAGTGGTCAGGGGTCATTCACTCATCCAATGAACAGATGAGTGGAGGGAGATGGGGGTCAGAGATTACCCTCTTTTCTCTCTCCCTCTCTTTCGCTTCCTCTCCTTCCATTTGTCTGCCTCTCCTTTCGCCATATACGTGTGTGTGTGTGTGTGTGTGTGTTTGTGCATGTGTGCGTATTGTTGTTGGCCAACAGCAGATCTATGTTATTGATTGACTCCTGTGGCTGCTGGGCTGCCCACTGAAGGAGGGGGCAGAGCTCTAATGAATTCCTGCACCTCGTGCCCCTTTGCGCCAACCCCTACACCCCCTCCTTAATTAACTTTGTGTGTGTTTGTGTGTGCGCGGGTGGGTTCGGGGGTGTGCGTGGATGCATGCGTGTGTGTTTTTTTGTGTGTCTCCACTGTGCTTCCTCCACAGCTCAACACCCCCGCTTTTACACTCCCCTGCCTTTTTTTCCTTCCTTTATCTCTCTTTCTCTCAGTACCCTGTCCGTGCTTGTCTTCTTTCTTCTCTTATTTTATCCCCTCTTTTTATATCTGGCGTCTCGTAGTAGTTTGATGGCTGCTGATTACTTCGTATGTATGTCACTCTTATCTGTCGCGCCCCATCTCCTTCTGCCGTCCTCAATATCTCACTCTACACCTTTCAGATATATGTGCGCGTGTGCAGCCGTGCATACAGAACGTGTATCCATCCATCTGATCTGTGATCATTTTATCTATACTGAGCATGAAAAATGACTGACAGTGTGTGTGTGTGTTTGTGTGTGTGAAAGAGAGAGAGAGAGAGAGAGAGAGAGAGGAGAGAGAGGGTGGTCAACATTGACCCAGTAGGCTGTGAAAAGGCTGTATACCCATCGGTATTCCAGACGTGGAGGCAAACTACTGTCTCTGTCACCTTGACTCCCCCTGCAGCAGACGAGCACCGGGCTGCACTGAGGAAACACTTAGCACTACCTGACTGTAGTTAAAATGGACAATAGGGCTATTCTGTTGCCTTGCTCCAATTTTTTTTGTGCTCTTTCTCTCTCCCTTGCTTTCCCATTTTTGTTCCTCGCGCCCCCACGTCACCCTGGCTTTCTGTCTTCACTTTGTTTATTCTCCATTAGCTTTAAGTGTGATTTCTGCATGGGCTCTGTGGCACGGCAGACTTATATATTAGGATGTCAGAGGGTTTCTGTCCAGAACAATCGCACGTAATTATGTTCACGCTCCCCTTCAGGCAACACGCAAGTCTGCATTAGCGCTCAGAAGTCTGTGTGTGTTTGTTTTAGGTGTAGACAAGGCATTCTTTCAAAGTCTCTAAGCCGGCGATGTGCCTGGTGTGTATTTTTGTCTAAGTCTTTGTTAGAGAAAGCAACCTGTCATCAGTTAAATATCAATTAGGAGGCAATGAAAGTGTGTTTGTGTGTCCATATTTGCGTGCGTGCGTGTGTTTGTTTGTGCCTGTTTAAGTGTGGAGCGGAGCTGTCGTCAGCAGTGTGGTCTGACAGTCTTGTAGATCTACAGTGGAACCTCCAGCGACATGTCTGCTGCTGACAGCTTCTCTCTGCTTTCAACCACTCTGATGGCTAAACGCACACATAAAGACGTAGCACGCACGCACACACACACATGCACGCACGCACGCACGCACTCACACACACACACACACACACACACACACACACACACACACACACACACACACACACACACACACACACACACACACACACACACACGCACCACGTCTGCCTTTCTGTCTCTTTATGATCTCCCTGTATTTTTGTTGACTGATGATGATGAGGTATGTTAGGGAGTCGAGGAGAGAGAGAGATGAATCAGAGCGGTGACGTGTTGGTAGTCGCTACCGAAAACACTGGGTGTAAACGATGACTTGGCTGAGAGGTTTGAAAGAATTGGTTTAATATGCAGGTTCTTTTTTTTGTGGTATTTCTCTGTCAGGTGAAACCTTCTGAACTGACAAAGTGACAACTTTACAAGCACAGTATCAGGGTTTTTTTTGTAGTTTGACCATCCTTTTTTTTTTTATCCCTTGTGAAGTGACAGGATTTCAGCCTGTAGAGAAGCATGTAATACCTTTTAATGTATTACTGTGTGCCGTGTTTTCAGGTATTGCCCCTGAACACCTGCTTAACTTTCTGTTCTAATGTCAGTATTGATAGCTGTACACTGACAGGAGAACCTCACCTATCTTCCCTTACTTCATCTCTCCTTAGGGGCAGACGTGACCGAACCCAACAGCTCAGACAGCCGCGGCGAACGCCTCGACTTCTTCCTCAAACAGGAAGAGGCCCTCACCACAGAGCCTGGCTTCCTGGGCACGAACGAATCGGAGGAGGGCGGCGGAGGAGCCGGGGGAGGAACGATCTCGTCTGTAGCCAATCTGAAGGCAGCGCTGATGAGTAAGAACAGCCTGCTGTCACTGCGGGCTGAGATGATGGGAGATGATAACCCCTTGCTGTATGAGTACCTGCCCAAAGGAGGACACTCCCTTTCTTGTAAGTCACTATTTGCAAGCGCTTTGCTCACACTGATTGTTACGCACACACAACTCGATTTAACTTAACACCTCACATATACACAAAGTCAACTTTTCTAGTGTATCTTTGAGTACCTGCTTATGTGGTCACCTGTGACACATAAAACATACAGGCTTGACCGCTTTTGGCATGAGTGTCCTCTGCTGCACAGTATTTTCCCTCATCAGCCACTGTATTTGGATAACTCTGAATGCGTGTGTGTTTGTGTGCGTACGTGTGTGGTGCCACTTGAGTGTGCAACCAGTTTGTGTGGCAACGCCGGTGATGACTAGTCAGCAGTGACTCAGTGAGAGAACATTTTGCTGGGATCGCTCTTGCTGTCTTGAGAAAATTTGTTTGGTTTTATGTGACAGTTTCTTTGTGCGTATCAGTGGGTCTACGGCTGCATTTCACAGCAGCAAAATAACACGACAGAACAGCAGCAACTGTTCAGATATTTTTTTACTTACTTAATTGTTCTGCTCAACTACAAAAACAAGCCTCTGCGTGCCGTCGAAGGCACCTCCGACATTAGTATTTCCCTCGCATTCGTTCATTTGAAGAAATCTGGTGTCGTGTGAGACGAACACAATTACAGCAAGTGATAAAAAATGAGAGCTTTAAGTGTTTTTTATCATCATGAATGATTGTGCAACCTGTGTGTGAGTCTTTTTGTTTTCAATTTGTGTGTTCAACAACCTTCCTTCCCCCTTTAAATGTCTGACATTTTCAGCTTATCTGGGGTAAAAGAAACCCTTATATCACTGATTATATTCCACGCCATTCCTCAAGTTATTGTGCAATAAACCATTTACTAATCATATCAATAATAGATCAATAAGCAGCCGCATTTGTGCTTAATTTGTCTATGTGAACAAGAGAATTTTTCTGTGTTCAGACAGTTTTTTTGCCTTTCAGTGAGGGTGTTAAACTGTCAGTGTGTCTGCATGTGTGTATCTGTGTGTGTGCCCTAGTGTGAGTGTATTTGCTTGAGTCCATGTCCGCGTGGGCACATTTGTGCGTGTGTGTGTGTGTTCAACTTGTGTGTTTGTTTCTTTTGCTTTTACTGGCTAGTAATTGGATCTTTTGTCCCGAGTTCTGCCAGTTTTTGTGAGTGGAAGAAAGGCAAAGGAAGGGTACAACTCCAAGCCTAGTCATGTCTATTGAGTTGAGCCCCACTCACCTACAAAATAAAAGACAGGGCCAAGACTGAATAGACCAAAACACACGTTCACCGTTGCGCACACTCGCACACGCACGTCACATCGCATCACCCCTTTTGTGCAAGTGTTAAGTGTGTGGGATTGAGATGTTTCTGTTGGCTTAAAGAGGAGAATCAGATGCTGTCACAGCACAGATAGACAGCCTCACAAGCCTCAGAAAAGAGAAGAGGAGGCTTTTTGATACACACTCAGACTTTACAGACACACTCAGCCTTGACTATATGAATAGGACATTTGGAGAATTCAGAGAATGTTAATCATTTGCACCCTGCATAGAAAAAAACACATTGAATGAGCCCTATATCTGTATTTCAGTTGTCACCAGAGAAACCTCATGGAGGTTTTTGGTTAGCCAAACCCTATTTTCTATTCCCTACACAATAGGGGTTGGGGAAATGGGCTTGTCGAGATGGCCAACAACCTCCCCTCCCACCTCGGGTCTGTCCCTGTGTCTAAATGAGGACAGAAAATAAACAAACACTGTACCTCAGATTACTGGGCGGAGGATAAGTCTGCCTGGTTTGACAGATCACCGCTCCCTCCCTCCCTTCCTCCCTGCCTCCCTCCTTCCTTTCAGCCCTTTTCCCCCTTCTCCTGTTCTCCTCCCTGCTTCTCCTTCACCCCTGCTTAACATCCTTCCTGTCCTTTTCTCCCTCCCGTACTCCCCCTCACGCCATCCCTCCCTCCATCTATTTCTCCTTCACCCCTCCTTAACACTCATCCCTCACACTCTCCCTCACTCCCTCCCCTTCTGGCCGGCTCTTGTGGTTCCTCCTTATTTGTCTTACTCCTGTCTTTTTCCCCCCTCTTTTACTTCGGCTGTGGAGCATCAAAGCATGTTGGTTTAAAATCCTGGGAAAGTATTGATCTAGACGGAGAGGAGGTAGAGCAAGGTCACCTGGCCCAATTCAAGAGAGACCACTGAATATCAGCAAAAGGCCTTGACATAGAGCTTCTGTCTCCCACTCCCTCTCCTCCTCCTTTCTCTTTTTCTTCCTCTTTTGTATAATTGACTGTTTAATAAAACATGTTTCTTATAAAGATTCATATGTCCACAATCTAGACTAAACTGAGAACCAGTGTTCTACAGTCGAATATCCCTTTTCTCCTTATGACAAACTGATCCCACCTTGTTGACAGGACATTCAATTCAAATGCACAGCTCCTCTCTTTGCGATCCTTTGCATGGGTCACGGACTACATCCTCCTTGCACAAGGAATGCCAAAATACACTGAAACCAGTCCGTATGTCAATCAGCCTCAAAAATCCAATTAAGATCATTGGGATTTGGCCCCACTACCCCTCTGTACGTCAGACAGTCAATGCCAGACAATAGATTTTGCCGGACTGTCCCCGCACACCTGCCCACAGTGCCACCGCGAACGGGCTGTAAAGAACATCCAATTAACTATAGGGATCATACTGACATTATTGAACTTTTCTCTCCACTGCCAGCTCTCATCACTTCACATCTACTTTTGAAAATTGACTCACCCTGTACAATAGCTCCCAGTGGCTCCATAGCTGCTCTCCGGAGATTTTTTCTGGAATTATTTATGATTGCGACACGAATTTAGTTCCAAATTTAAAATGTGGACTCTATATAGCAATGCCATAGCGTCTGCCTTTTTAAAAAATGTGTGAGTAAAAGCATGAACAGTGAAAAATAATTAAAGTAAAGGTATTGATACAATATTTTCCACCAAGAGTCAGCTAATTAACTTTATATATAAACTTTGTTATTGCTGGCATTTGTCTAAGTCTCTTACCTGCAGGAGGAACATAAAGTTTCTAAAACATGAATGTAAATTTGTTGTATTTTCTAAAACGGTAAAAGGAGAATAAAGTTGTCCAGAGGTTATTGCAAACAAGGCCTCATTAAGCCTCATTTGCTATGGAGTCATGGTCCGATCTGGCTATTTTCTCCTAATAGACTTAGAAAGTTTTAGTTAGTTAGTTTAGTTAATTGGCTGTTGGTAACTGGTTAACCCTCTTACAGTTATTGCTTCCCTAAAGCCTAAGCATACCTAATGACTCTTGATGATATTCTGATGGCAGGTGGAAAGAAAGAACACATAGTATACACAAGTAATTCAATTATTCTACATGATTGTATTAGTCTTCTTTTATCGTTTGCTCTTGTCACTGTGCAGTGAGTCAGCCTGCTGTTATTTGTATTCTTTACAGCGTGCCAGACACGACTGCACTATTAAACTCAGTGAGAGGAGATTGTAAAACATACAGTTTGCATGTTCCATTTCTGCAAAAGGCTCCAACCAAACCCAACCGCCGTAGTTACTCCATGATAGCCTCCCTTCCTGAGAAAGTGTCTGCTGCCAGAACACCATTTGTTAATGAGCTGCTCCCTCTCACCTGTAGCTCATCCTTTTACTCTCTGTCTTCGCCTCTTCCTCGCTCTTAATGTTGTTTCTCCTGTCACTGTTGGGGTGGGGAAGAAGAGATGGGGAGTTAAGCGTTTGTGTGTGTTCTCAGTAAGTGGGAGTGGGGAGTGTCGGGTGCGGTAGTTTAACATTCCAGGAATCCGTCCACGGTCGAGCCTCATGGTTGTGTGATTCTGTCCGTTGTGCAGAGGAGGGCAATGAATGGCTAACCCACTGCATAACTCTGGAGACATTCCCCAAAATGCTGCCCACACTTGCACACACACACTGTCGAGAATAACCTGCAATACATTACGCTTTGATTAATACGCACTATTAATCAAAGTTATAAAAAAAAAAGAAAAAGAAAAACAGATGCACTCTCGGTAGCAGCTAATGGTGATATTAATGTAGCAGAAAAGCTTATGGAAAGGCTCTGCTAGAAATGTGAAATTCTTTATCCAGCGTGCCTTAACTTGTTGCTGGTAAACATCTTACATGGTCGATGTAGTCGTCCTTTACCCTGCGTGTACAAAAAGTCTTCACTTGAGCTGCAAGATGGCTCCTCTCCAAAACAATCTCCCTCCACGCTACAGAGGATCCTCAAGCCCTCTCCTTATATGCATTTTACTCGCTCACACAACACATGCACGCTCTCTCACAAAACACACACACACACACACACACACACACACACACACACACACACACACACACACACACACACACACACACGCTGCCATCCTCTGCGCACGCATGTGGGTGGAAGGAGAAGGAGAGCAGAGGAGTGAAAGAAAAAAAGAGAGAGAAAGAGAGAAGAGAAGCCCTAACCCTTTCCCCTTGGCTGGTGGAAAGTGAAACTTCAGAGTTTTTCTTCCTCCCCCTCTCCATAGTGTTTGATAGTGTAGCACTGGCAGCCTCTGTGTGCCCCCCTGCCCACTCTCTCCCGTTGTGTTCTGGTGGCCAGCTGCTAGCAGAGTTGCAGTTGTACGTGAGTGGGTGGGTGAGACTCGTTTCCTGTGCTCCTCAGGGCTCCGCTCCAACAACTACTGCAGCACGCTCCGGCCAGGGGCCACGGGGGCCACTATTCATAACAAACAGGGGGCTGGCTCCTCTCCTCCTCCTCCTCTTCCTCTTCTTCCTCCTCATCTTCCACCATCTTCACCACCACTACCGCCATCATCATCATCAACATCAGCATACTGCCCACCCACTCCACCCACGCCACTGCACCCCTCTGAGCCTCGGCCCCTGGAGGCCCCCGGTCTGCGGGCTGGGGCACCCCTGCTACGCTCAGAAGGCTTGGACATGGAAGTGGAAGAGGCCCCTGAGGGCCCCGAGCCCTCCACCTTGCCTGAGGTAAGCACACAGAGCCTGGCTCAGCTCCAGGGCAGAGGCTGCTCTCTGGGTACCGCTCCTCTTGTCAGATAAAAGTTTGTAACAGTGAGTGGAGAGAAGCATCCAGGGGGCAGCTTCACCCTGCTTCCACACACACACACCAAGGGAGGTTGAGAGGTGACGGAGAGTAGAAAGTGACCAGCGACATGGTGGGGGAAGGGAATTATTACAAGAAGAAGTGGGGGGTTAATGGGGTTGTTTCTCATCATTGCAAAAGTGTTTTTTTTTTACACGTGAGCCATCATTGCTCAACCTCCCTCTGTATCTCATTCTCTTTGTGGAATCTGGCATATTTCCTGCTACACTGGAGAAGAAATGCTGTCTGTTTTTTTTATTTTTTTATGTTTGTCTTTCTTTTCTGTATGCTTTGTTTGCTGTCTCTTCCTTTTCAGATTGCCTGTTCTTCACTCTCGTCTCCCCTTCCCAGATAATCTTTTAATATAGCTAGACCTGAATTCACCTTCAAGCCAAGAGTCTTTGCTCGGCATTAGCGGTAATGTAGTTTATAGTAGTTACATTAGAGATGACACATCTAGTCACAACGGCAGCGTGTGCTTAGAGATATGGCAGATAACGGGCAAGGTAGTGTGATGAGACTGAGGAGAATCAATACTAGTAGACAATGAGAGGTTTGCTCTCGCAGCCCAGGAAATTGTTTGTTCTGCTCGGCATGTGTGTGCGTGAGTGCGAGAGTGGGCGTGCGTGTGTGTGTGGCGATATGAGCATGTGTAGATGGGAGTTTTTGTGCCAGGCGGTGTGTGTGCGGGTGAGCATTTAGGAGCAGCATTTGATTTCAGTGGACCTGCCTCCCAACAAGCCTCCCTATCTCTACGGACAAGCCATCTGTTTGCCCAGTGCATGGTGTTCTGTTCTTAGAGAGGAGGAGGAGGAGGAGTGTAGGGACTGAGCAAATGGGCGGGGGTGAAGGAATGGCAAGAGCGTGGAGTAGCTGGAGGAAGGCTGAGCTGGGGTGTAGAAGAGAGGAGAGAAGTGGGGACGGGTGTTTGTTGCACCTCAAGGGAGTGTTGAGTGTATGAGTAGCAGGCAGATAATATTATTAATACTGTAGATCAACCTAACTGCTCGTTTTATGTCCCTTAAGGCAGCTGTAGCATCCAGAAACTGTCAGCTGTTTACTTTTTCCATGTTTGCTTTCTAATCTCAAATAATTATCACCTTGTTTCGCTTCCTTTTTTTACTTAACTTTCTGTTTTTATGTCTTTTTTTCTCTTTGTGTTTCTCATATGTTCAAAGAAAAAAAAGCTTGTCTTCACAGCTTGTATCACCTTCCTGCCTCTTGCATGCCCAGACAACATTCCATACAGACTGTATTAATGTGTGTGAGTGACATAATGGGATGTTTTGTGCTTACAGGAGGGCATAAAAGACAAAGAGGACATGAAAGAATACGGCACAGGTATGGTTTTAAAAGTTCAAGTGTGTCACGTCTCGATAATTTAAGAGTTCGCGCCTGCCATACCTCACGATTTTTCTCACTTTTCACTCTCGCCCTCTTTCTCGCTGTTTCAGCCTTGGAAGGTGACCAGTCTCCTGTTGAGAGGGATCAGATGGGCAAGGGGAGCTGTGCTGGTGGCTTGACTGTGCCTGCGTCAGTATCCATGGCTGGCAGAGGGACTAAAGGGCCGCTGGTGCTGGGTGAAGAGGCTGGATCAGGGGAGAGAGTCCTGCCAGAGCACGGTGCCTGGCCCTCACAGGGGTTCGCCTGCTCTCTGTGCAAACGGCTGTTCAGCAGCCTGGAGCATCTCAGGGAACATGAATACCGCCACACCCTGTCTCTGATGGCCTTGTCCCTGGACTGGCCGAGCATGCAAGGTCCGCAACACCGGCCCACCCAGCCCCATCACCAGCCTCAGTCCCAGCCCCTCCACTTCCACCAGTCTCTCTACCGCCCTGCAGTGGCCGAGCCTGCGCCAGCGCGTTACCTCTGCTCTCAGTGCCCCGCCAGCTTCACCCTCAAATCTAATGCAGACCGACACGAGAAGACCATCCATTTCAAGAAGAAGCTGATGCAGTGTGTATACTGTCTGAAACACTTCAGAGACCGCACAGACCTGCACAGGCACCTGTCATCGGTGCACTCCAAAGAGAGAGGGCACACCTGCCCAGCCTGTGCCAAGGCTTTTAGCACCCAGAAAAACCTGGCGACACATGTTAAAGTGTGCTGCCAGGTGGGGTCAGTGCCAGGAGCTGTGCTGGGAGGCAGCACTGGGATGGAAATGTCTCAGGGTGGGGTTATTGACCCCCTGTGGCGGCTAACTCAACAGATGAAAGTTGACAATCATAGTCGCAGTATCAATGTGGAAAACTGAGTGGATCTGCAGGCTGTATGCTGCACACGTTCCTACCCATCACTTAGCAGTGTATCCTCACATGTGTTTGACATTCATGCCAAAAATGCTCTGTGGTGTCGTTGCACTGACAAGGGAAGAATTCCTTTTAAAATCAAATGTCTGTTGACATGACTATAAATACCTGGGGACACCTCTTTTTTTTACAGCTTGTTAAATTTTGTGTCATTTTTTTTAAAGGATAATTAATACAAACTTATGTGTCAAAAAATGCACAATTTCTATGCAAAAACAGATTTGTTCAAACAAACTTTGGACTTTTGGTGAGCACTGACTCAACCAATAAACAGGTGAATTAGTTTCCACTGCGGTGCTGTGTGGAGAGACAGGGGGTGTCTTTCCACCTCTCAAGCCTAAACCACTTGTCTGACTCTGTCGCCAGTCTACAGTCTCACTAAACTCTTCTCTCCTTTTTAGGCAGAGAGATCTTTATCATTGTGTCCACCCCTGCATTATGGACACAAAGACATTCAGATGCAGTTCATATCTGCCAGGGACTCACAGCCCACACAACCACACCACCTGCAGGAACTTTTTGGCATTGCAGCATTGAAACAGAGTAAAAACCATATCAGACTGTTGCCAGTGGCAGTGCATCTCAACAAATATTAAGAGTTGCCATTAAAAAAAAAAAACTTGAATAGAAATAAAAAAAATATGTATGACTTTTCTTTGAGCAGTCAAAGAGAAAAAGAGACAAAGGAATTCTACACTAGATCCACCTCCACGTCCACGTAGACGCTTGTCGTCAGCTCATCAGCCTGACATGACCACCTTCAGTCAGTGCTGTCAGATGGGTGCAGATGGAGGGGATGTGCTGAATGAGACAAAGCCAGCTAAAACAATAGACCAGCAGCAGCAAGGATGGGGGTTGGGTGGTGTCATTTTCTCTTTCTCTGTCCATCTCCTCTGTCCCAGATCTGTGAGTCTTGTTGTGGCTGAGTGTGGCTGGAGCTGGACAGTAATTGGCCCTTCACGGCTCCGGACCCTCTTAACCCCTGACCCCTCATCTGAAGAGGAAGTGGGGAGCGAGGGGCAGATGCCCTTTAAAGCAGATGAGCTTAGCGATGTCATGACTGCAGATAGATAATGTGTGGATGTGAGCACAGGGTAGAAAATGGGGATCAAGAGAGACAAGTGGGGGATGCAGGAGAATAATAATGCAGGTGGTAGAGGACCGAGTGGGGCGGAGGTGGTTGATGTCGACAAGTGGGTTGCAGGATTTTGGAATCGGTGTGAACACTGGCCTGAAAATCGTTGCTAATGTAAATTCACACCAATTTCTGCCAAAATTTTCTTCGTTGAGTTTACAGCAGGCCTTTACCCTGCGACGAGATACTGTCTTGATGCAGCCCATTAATGAAGGTTTATTGTGTACACCCATACTGTGAATACTATACCCAAAGGGAAGACATACACCTGTGTTTACCTCTGAAATTCACTTCAGCACATCGAGAATACACACCCATATAGGAACTCCCAAATGCCAAATCCTTTCTGCTACAAAATCCCATTGTTCAGGTTGCACTTTCTGTCCTTAGCCAGCAGCTGAAACAGACTGGCAGGCTCAGAGAAGTCAGGAACTAATCAGGAACTCTGCAGAGCCAGTCTTTGAGGAGAAACAAACAAACAAAAAATACTGTACAGCCATTGTGTGGTGTTTGTGTGTTTGAGTAAGTGTCGCTGTAAATATTGAAAGATATTTCATTCTAGAGTTTCTCATCGGAAACCCATGTACTGTACAAAGATCTGTACTTTTTTAAAAACAGAATAAGATTCTGCTTGTAGATTTTATGCTGTAAATTAAAATACGATGGAAAATATGAAAACTTTGCTGCCGTTTTCTCTCTTTTATGTAGGTGCACATTCGGTACAATATTTCTCTCTTTACTTTTGCATTTTAACAACAAAAAAAAACAGTCTGAATGCTTAAATCTGTTGTGCGGTTCATGTGTACCTGCATGTTTTTTGTCAAACGTTTAATCAGAGCAGAAGTCGTGCAGATGGAGGTAATTATATTGTATCACTTAAAGTTTATGACCCTTAACCGTGTGTTTCGACCCCTCCTTAATGTATAGTAGATGTGTACAGTGTGTGTTGTGTTTCTGTACTCATAAATCCAGTCCTGATCTTTCAGTCATATATCGTACGCTCTCCCTGTAAAGTTTGTCATTGGCTACAAACGTGCACACACCAGGCACATCTGTTGTCTTGGACGCCCTTCACCTGCTTAACTACCTTTTAAATCAAGACTTTAGATAATTGGCTTACCAAGCCTCTATACAAGATTGAGGCATGGTATTAATATTTGTTTTTTTTGTTTTCTTTATTTTGCTGTAGCCTCCCTTTGTGTGATTATATTTCCCTCCCTGTGTGTGGGTGAATTTTATTTTCTTGTCATCGTCTGTGTTTGTCTTTCTGTCTGTGTTTTTGCTGTCCATAGTAGAGACCCTCTAGAGCAACTAAGGCAGACTGACTGTTGTGTCATGTGTTTATAGTATCTCTTTGCCTTTATTGCTTTAGTATGGAGGAAGAGCTGTTGCCAGGGCAACTGTAGCTTTGACTGGGATTGGGGTGGCCATGGGAATTGATGGTACATTTCTAGACCATGGCGCTAATTAAATGTAATAACTGAAAAGTGACGTCTCGGTTTATTTAAATGAGCTTCATTCAACACTAATCAATCCCCCCCATCCCTCTCTCTCTTTCTTTCTCCTCCCCCCTTCCCCATGTCTGTCCTTACAGTGAATGACTTCACGGTGATCCGTAAAAAGTTCAAGTGCCCCTACTGCAGCTTCTCTGCTATGCACCAGTGCATCCTAAAGAGGCACATGCGCTCCCATACTGGTGAGAGGCCCTACCCCTGTGAAATCTGTGGCAAGAAGTTCACCAGAAGGGAGCATATGAAGAGACACACACTGGTGAGTGCAGCTAAACAACCTCCTGTAGGGGTCAGTAAATTACACTGTAACCAAAGTGTTAATTAAAATTTTGAAAATGATGTGTTTCCATTGCACAGGTCCACAGCAAAGACAAGAAGTATGTGTGTAAAGTGTGCAGCCGAGTCTTCATGTCAGCAGCCAGTGTTGGAATCAAACACGGCTCCCGTCGTCATGGCGTCTGTGCCGACTGCTCCGGTCGGGGCATGGCCGCCCTGCTGGACCACAACGGGGAGGTGGGCGGAGACATCTCCCCGGAGGAGGAGCTGTATCCCGGTGATCGTTTCCACGATGACCAGGCGGAGTGCGACGGCGACGCGGAAGGGGAGGAGGAGATGATGGTGGAAGGGGACGGGGAGATGTTGGGAGAAGGGGAGGAGGAAGGAGGGAAGTGGAAGGACTCAGGGATGACCACTGAGGCGCACGGAGCACTGGACAATGAGAAGGAGGAGAGTGACTCCTCGGCACAGGAGGGGGAGCAGCAGAACGGGAGCGAGAGGGACTTCGCCTGGATCTCATAGAATCTGTCCGGCTCCTGTTAGTGGCTCGTCAACCAATCTCTGAAGATCTCTTGTGATCTCTCAGGCAGAATCCTCTGCTCTCTTTACCCATTCGTCCCACTGTGGGCAGGCCTTCCTCTGAATGGAAATGCTGTAGGGTGATGCGCGACAATGATCTAATTCCATTCTGAGTAACACTCAAATGCACGCACACACACACACAGACACACACACACAAACACACACACTTACGCTATTCTAAACCTTGACTGCCATAGTAGAAGAAGAGTGATCAAGAGATGGCTTAAGTGCAAGGCTTTTTCTGCTTACCTCCTTTACTTCTGATGCAGTGTTTTTTTGTGTTTCTTTTTCTTGAGGGTTCAGGCTAGAGTCCAGTAGTTTTCTACTCTGTCACAACAGGAATCAACGAGGACGCTGCCAAGGACACGCCCAACGCTAGACTGCAACTTTGTATGTTTGCCATCACAATCACCATGGAAACCAAGGATCACTGACAGTGTAGGGGAATAGTCACGAGGAGGAGACTCTTGGTCGCTCCTCCTCGCCTGTAATGTTTCTGGGGAAAGTGTCTCTCTGTGAGTGAAGGGAGAGTCTAAATCTATTGCAAAGCTATATGTGTCAGAGGACCGGGCAGCCCGACGGCACATTGTTGATGCAGAGTCCTACTGCCACAGACTTGCACTTTAATGACAACTGACTTCTATCAAAGCCCTGAACCCGTGGTTTACATTTTTGATCTGATCTTTACTTACCTAAACAACTCGGTGACCGCACCTACCTTTAAGGATATACTTTATGTCCTCTTGACTGTTATCACGATATAGAAATCACTGAATCTTTGTGCAGATTGCTGTTTATAGAGCCTATGCCTTTCAGTGTGGTCCTTAATCTTTTCTTCGCTTAAGTTCACCACCTGGTTTCTATCGATCCATTCCAACAAATACTGGAGATGTACATAAGATTTTTGGGAATTTGAGAAAAAAAAAGGGGGAATGAAGGCTGTGTGAGACGGAGAGAGACAGAGAGACTGAAAGTCGGTGTATGTGAGAGTTTGAACCGTCTTTATACACATCGGTTTCTGCTTCCCTGTTTGGAAAATCAACTCAAGCACACAATGGATCCACATGACCTACACTAATAACTCTTTCTGTCTCTCTCGCCGTCTCTGGTTCGGTTTCTCTCACACTGGAGGTTGCGAATAAATAGGACCTGAGAGCCAAGTCTCTCACACCTAAGGAGGAGCTGCCTTTGTTTAAAACGGTTTGTTTTGTTCTTTTTTCTTAGTCATGTAATTCCAGTTTCTGGATACAGAATATGCAGACTCGTTCCATGGTTAATCTTTCTTTTTGGCGATTATACTTTTTCCAGCTTCGTAAGGTTAAAAGAAGAGGATCAAAATTGTTGCTTGAAATTCAGAGTTTGATATTTGTAGAGAGTGTAATATTAATTTGTTTTGTTTTAACAGCTATTTATTGAAAAACCTGTTTGTGGATTCCTGATTTTTTGAGAAGTCATTCCCTCCTCTCTCTGTGTGTGTTTTGGCTGGAACAGGATGGGTGTTTGTACAGTATGCAAGAATGAGTGTCCAGTGTCCAAAAATAGTCTATATTGATTTCTTAAGATTATTTCCATGTTTTTGGCAAAGTTATTGACAATTCAAGAGAGGCAGATGACATGTCTTATTATTATGAATATCAGAACTATGATTACTGTTGTTGATGTTACTATTATTAATTATTATTAAGTGCTGGATGCTAAGCTTTATTGTGTTTTCTTTTTTTTGATATTTTATATCTTGTATAAGAAAAAAAAAAGCTTTTATACTTTGCCTTGTTGTGGACAGCAAGCCATGGGGCTTTTATCAACCTTTTATTGTGCCAGTTTACGCTTTTTCTGTCGTATTTGCTTTTTTTACCAAGGGGGAAAAACACATTCACTGTCAAAACTTCTCTGTTAGATATTTGATTGAAACATATATTCAGCACACGCTTTTGCATCACTAATGTACACTAATTGATTAATATCAAACCAAAAACAATCTTGTACTTTGTATACATGAAGTGCTTTTGTTTCACAGTCCGTGTGTGCAGGTGCTTCTTTGGATTTATTGTTGTGGTAAACGGTTTTGTTGTTGGGTTGTTTTTATTTTTTGAACCTGTCACTATGTGTCACAGTTTGAAAAAGTGCACATGTTATGGTATTATTGTGAATATGAAGGGCTGTGTGAAAGGACCAGCTAGCTTTTTGAAGACTGCATCCGAAAACCGAGCTTTTCCTTTTTCTTTTTTTCTGGTTTCTACTGTCTCGCGCCTCGAATGGCACACAATCAAGTAGTAATGCAGCGTGCAGACAGAACACTCCTCTCAGACGAGCAGAGTGTTCGGTCTACATGCTGTATTTCTATATGCTGGTGTTTTACTGGCTCAAGTTCATTTTCATAAAGGGAAAGCGAGTGCTGCGGTAGTAACTCTGGGAAACATTTTGTTGCCAGTGCTGGTCGCACACATCAGGCCTCTCTGCTACAGGTGCCATGGACTGCACTTCCCATCAACCCCTGCTGAGACTCTCAGTGCAGTGCGATTCGTGATGCTTTCTTCATGTCTGGCAACTGTCTTTATTTTGTTTGTATTATTTATTGTGTTTTTCTTTGACCCATTTATCAAATAGTTGTACTTTTTTGGGGTGTAAAAAAACGAAACAAAAAAAATGAAGAAAGACAATGGGGTAGAAATTTTTATGAATGTCAATGGTGGGTGTGGAAGGAACCCATGATCGGTGACAAATCTCTGTCCCGTGGCGCCGTTGCAGCCACTGAGAGACATCTGGATGTATGCGTGACTCCCCCTGGCCCTGCGCTCTTCTCACAACCTGTACTGTACGTCTTCTTCCTCATTCTGGGTTGTACTTCAGGAAAATGTCTGCCATCAACCCCTCAATATGTGCCTCAATGACATTTCACCTGTGTGCTTGTGAGAGTGCTTGTTTCCAAGAGATGACTGAATATTCGTATCAGTGGATAGAGATTACCGAGATGATCAGATTAGAGGTGCGAAATGTTTTTTTTTTTTTCGAGGATAAAAACTTCAAAGAGACAAATCATGATGGGCGACCAGATTCTCCTTCCCACCGTGTGTTGATGACCTTTTGTGCCCTGATTCTGTGGTCTTAAACTGCATGCCTGTGTTCATTTTGTCATACCAAAGCGACATCTTCGGCATCTGCACACAACTGTCTCATTCCACACGATGCAAAACTGGAACTGTTTGCTCTATTGCAGATGAATATGGGTATTCTTAGACGTGTACAAATTGCAATCCTCATTTAGCCTGTATAGCTTGATTCACACGTGCAAATCATGAAGCCATAGATATGGGTATATCTATATTATACTATATTTCAAAATTGGCGCTTTTTACTTTAGATTTTGTTCTTCTACTAAGAGTGATGTGTGTATACCTTCATATATATGAATTTATATTACTATTATATATTATTTATTTTCTCTCTCAAGTTTCAGAGGGTCTTTAATTTGTAAAAGGTCGCACTTGAAGCTTGAGGTTTGTTTATTTTCATTGGGAATATTGTTCAATATGATACTGACTTTATATTGATTATTATCATAATCCTGTGTTTGTAACAAAATGTGCTAAATAATCAAAAAAACCTGTCCTGTTTTTACACCCGTTTTGTTTTGGGCAGATTTTAAGTGCTCTTGTGCAGATATTTTTTCGGTTGATAGTACTGATCACAAAACATTTTTACAGTCAACCATGAGCCTCCTGTTTTGATGTTGGGACTGGCCCCACCAGCCGTCCAAGCCTCTTTCTAACTTCATGTTTAGTGGAAGAATTAGCTTGACTATTATTTGCAAAAACCAATCAGTCTCAATAAATTTTGAAATTGCTGCTGTAAAGAAGTGAACAATGTGCGCTGTGCCTTTTGTTTTCTTTCTCTTTTTTTAAATGCGTGTTGATGGGATTGGTGTTGTCAAACCTCCTGCTGTCCACAAGGGGGAGGAAGACACAAGTCAAAGAAAGCAGACACACAGGCCATATTTCCCTCTTTGTAAGATTTGTCGACATAAACAGCTCGTATGTTTAATAATCGCAAAATATTCTCATTCATTTTCATGTAAAATATAAAGAATCTGATGGCACATTTCTTCCATTCAGGTTTATTTTCTTTCTGTCACATTACATCACATAGATCACATTATCAGCATCATACATGGTCATCCATCTTTTTCAAGCACTAGTCATAGGCTTGACATTCACACAAATACTCCTTGAGTGCACCACTCCTCAGAAAGTGCTTCCTCCATGTGTGTGGGACTGGTGATGAAGACCAGAGGCCGAGCCCACACACAGGAGAAATCTTGCCCTCCAGTGAAGACCCAAGGCTGACGTAATGTTTCCTGCAAAACGCTTTTAGCACTGCATGTGTGTCAGGCTGCAATGAGCATTTTTGCATTTAGAGGAAAACAATCTACATCAGCCTCGGGTTATTGGATACTGAGAGGGGAAATCTAACACATAAAACCCTTCAGTGTTGTATCTCCTAACAAAAAAAAAAACGAACAGGAAAAAAATGAGCGATGCTAGACATGCAAAACAACCTCAAACTCAACCAGACAATCAATCAATGAGAAAAAAAAGAAGCAAAGGTTGGTTTTCACACCAGCCACCGTAAGGGCTGAGTAAAAAAGCAACAGGAGAGGGAAAGAAAATGGTCATTAAATGAGAGAAGTGACAGACAGGGTAAACGTCTGGACAAACAATAAGAGCACAGTAGAAGAAGCAGAGAACTGAGTGGAGCTGCCATTGCAATGCATTACATTTATTTTGGAAGGAGATCTATTGGCTTTGCTGCTGCTGGTTGACAAACAAACAAAAACTGACATTCAAGAAAGCAGCACATTAATTTTTGACATTTTTTGGAAAGAAAAAAAAAGGCTTTTTTTGATGCACATTTCAAGGGTTTAGTTTAGCTTAATATACTGGGTAAAGGCTTGGGTGGGACCACAGTAAAGCTGGATAGCACAAGAACAGGAAATGGAAAATGACAAGGTGATCAGAGAAGAATTGCTGTAGTGAAAAAGGAAATAGGAAGGATATGTCTTTTAGGAAGTAAGTGGAAGACACTAAAAGCATGCTGTCTGTTGGAATGTGCAGGGCAGGATAAAGATTCCCACAAGCTTAAAATTTTAATGGTGACCAAAGGTCAAGGGTTATCCTGCCTAACAACAACTTAATGTCACAACCACAAACAACATCCACGACGACGATAACCACACATATTCAGAAAAAGTTACCATTTGGCAGGGTGATTGACAAAAGACAAAACAGCGAGTGTGTGAGTCCAGATGTCACCAAAAAGCAAGTTAGTTCTTGTTCCATTGTAAAGCATCTCATTGCACAAAGTAAGATAGTAAAGCAATACTGCATGGTTGTGTTATTTTATATGACTTAGCAGTGTGGCGACAGCTGTCTGTGGGTGTTAAATTCGTATACCGAAATCAGGACGACTACAGGTTCACTACAGGCAGTACAAACTAGCCAGCAACTATTACAACAACAAAAAAAAGACGTTTTTATAGGTTTTACATTCAACAGGTTTTGTTTTTCTCCCCTTTGCCTCTAAGCTACAACATACATTGAAACTGTTCACTATAGCTTCTCAATCGACTTTAAAAAAAAAAAAAAAAGAAAGAAAAATATTCTGAACAACTGTACTGTAAAAAAGTTTCCTTTTCATATAACAGAGATACAACAACAAACAAAACAACAATATATGAAAAAAAGCGCCATGGTTCTTTTTATGTTGCATATGTACAAGAAAGCCCTGAAACTGCAAATCCACCTATATCGTCACTGCGTGTCTCGTGTCCATCTACTGTAAAAAATAAAATAAAATAAAATCTCCAGTTTCCCCGCACACCCGTCAACAGTCAACTTCAATCTCCATCCCTCATTTTGTTGGTGAAAGTTGTATTTGTTGATTTATTTTACAAAGAAGTCACCAAAAAGTTCTCTTGTCGACGATCTGCACACAAGAGCAACTTTGTACCCACGTTTCTTTCTGGCCAACGGTGACCCAAGCCGCACTCAAAGAACCAGACTCTTAATGATACAGCCACGGGACTCGATCGTCACAGGCCAGTTTAGTGCAACTTGAAAAAACGGTGGAATATCAGCTGGCAAGCACACGAGCCTGTTAGCTTAACATGCGCTAAAAGTCCCAGCAAAAGCACTGGCCTCTAACCCTGCTGGTGGAATCTAAAAGTGCTTACACTGAGGATGGAGAGAGACTCGACGGGTTGCATTTGACACGATACCAACGACCAAACTAAAGCTAACACAACTGAAAGTGGTATCCAGCACTAATAACAGTATGTACACGTTACTACCTCAGCTCAGTAAAATGTAAAGAAGCGGGAACCTGTTTTTGTTTTTTGTTTTTTAAGTAAAGAAAGCACAGAGCTGAAATTTATGGATAAAAAGTTTGTGAGTATTGTAAGAAAAAAACCCAGGCAATTAAAGACTGTAAAGCATCCGTTATCAAGATGATAATGAGTAGTTACTGACTGAAACTGGTGTTTTCCCATCACTGAGACAAGGCTGGTACTGCTTTCGACCCTTGGCACTCGTCCAAGGAAAGGCAAAGTGACTGACTGAGTACCACACTGTACTTCCAGTACCACACTCCCTAAAACTGCCAGCACCGCTGTGTCTGGTACAATAAATCTGACACAAAGAGCAAGACATCAACTGTCAAGATCGCTTGGTAATAATGGGGGACCCCAGAGGTTCACGACCCCACATCCCTGACACCCCATTTATTCCACCGGGCAGTGACGATATCCCTCCCACCCCTTCAAAACAAAATACCCTTTCACTTAAAAATTTGTGTATATAAAATGTCCATGTATAAAAACATGTCTTTGCGCAGTGCAACGTAGTGCAATTTCATTAGGTCAGTATACCTTTTCCTTTTTGTATTCTTTGAATTGGCACTTGGTGAAGTTGGTGAAGTTTCTGACTGGAAGAGGCCTTAGCTTATCTGGGACGTCACTGGAATAAACACTTTACAGGGAGGATCATCAAAAACAGGAACTGAATGAGATATAAATTACTACGAAAGCAACCATGTGTGCTTAATGCTGTTGTTTTTCACGCTTTGACCTCATGCATCAGCTTTCATCGAGAAGCGATAACCGGTCGCCTAAAATCAGCACAAGTGAGTCCATGACAACAGAGGACAGCACAGGTGTTTCTATGGCGACAGAGGTCTGAAGTCGTGCTTGTATCTTAATCAAGGAGGCTGCTCAAAGATGGCCTGCTCGTATCGGAGAGGACAGGCACTGTTTGTCATACGTTGCTACTGAGATCAGGTCAGGTCAGTGTCAGGAGCGCTTAGAGAGAAGAGGACACACAGCAGAATCCACATTCAGAAAGCTGCTAACGTACAGCACGATGGTGAAACTATACATCTACTGTCATGACTACATTTTTGACAGCAAATCAGAAAATTAGCTGTGTTTGTTTTTAAGGAGTATTGCCTTGTCTGAATTGAGGGTCTAACAATAGGAGGTGTCATAATACGTTCACACTGTAAAGCCCTTTGAGGCAAATTTATGATTTTTGGCTATAGGAATAAATAATTAGAGTTGGCTTGAAGAAGGTTATCATCTTGAAAATAATCAGCATTGTCTTTTGTCTCAGTCATTTAAACCTAAAAATTGATTGAGTCAACTCAGAGAAAGTCAATGACAACTACACATTACTATTAAGGGAAAAAAATATATATATAAAAAAAAAGAGTAAAACTATTCGGGGGATCTCCGAATGCAAGAATCCTTTCAAACATTCTCAACCATGACTACTTTCTGTCTTGTCCTTCCATCTTTAATGTCAACAAGAAGGGATAATCACTAAGCTGTCCAACTACAACTGCTTTTCCCCTTAGAGGTCTGGTAACTTTAAAGAAGGGACAGTATAATTTAAAAAAATCACAATATAAATGTCTCACGCCTCGTGTTTCTTCTCCTTCCTGTTTTATATCTCAATCAGTAAAAAGAAATACAAAACAGGTAACAAAATTTTTTCAAAAGTTTTCTTCAAATGGCCACTAATGCTGGAAAACACGTTAAAAAGGGATATATCAAAAAAATGGAAGTATCTAACTACCTAAAAATCTACCACCTATATTTTATCTAAAGCTTGGATACCTTTTACTATTACAAGTCTATTCTAAAAAGTAAGACTCCATTTTGGTAAAGTATTTTATAAACCTTGCTACACTCATATGAATCAGTATACAGTCAACCACCAACACCCCTGCTCTGCACTGACTTGATTTGATTCTCACAATTTATTTTCAAATGTTACACCAAAGTGAAAGATCATTTTCAAGGATTAAACACAGAACGTATTAAAACATAGGAAAGTCTTGGGTCCTATGAAGTTACGTCTGATATCTAAAAAAAATTAAAATAAAAATGCAATGCTGGTTAATGGCAATTATTCCAAACACTATAGAATGGGTAACCTCTCCATTTAAAACTGTAAGAAATGAATTAGAACGCCTGACTTCTTATCAGGTAGTGATTGTTGGGTTACAACCTCTATGTTATTTACCTACATACACAATTTACATCAGTCAGACTGTAAGTTAAAGTTTCAAAGGGCAGCTATCATTCACGTATCGTTGTGGTAAACAATCTCTTTAAGTACATCAGCTGTCAAAGGAAGAATAATGAGCCTTTCTGCCTCAACTCATGACTCAATGACAACAACAAAACAAGAAAGACAATATTAAATCCTGTAATTCTGCTGATTGCACAGTGCAACTGCAAGTTGCTTCAGCAAGTCACTGCTGAAAATAAACTATATAAGAAACATAATATCCACTCTCTTAGGCATACGCTGGGGGTTACAGTGCTACTCTAAAAGATGACATATTTCTTCAAGGTGCATATCTCGAGGGTTAAAGTATAGAGAAGAAGAGAGGGAAATATATATGTTGTATTTTGTACATCTCTCGAAAATATTTTGGAACATCAAGGGAAAACATTTTGTACCACTTGGTGTGAAGGGCTTTTGTGCAGTTTTTCAAAACTACAAGTATAGCTGGCTGTATGGAATTTGCGTAATGAACAAGTTGTTTGATATTGAACAATATGTATCCAGACATGCAGCCGACATCCAGTAGGACTGCAGAAGACAGTGATGTTGGAGATTACATCAAAACTGTTGGTTGTAAGTGAACAGGCTTTTTGCATTTGGTAGGTTTGAAGTCCCTTAAACAGTGATGATGAGAAACGGATATGCTACAGAGTTTATACCGAGTAGATCTGGTGTTAACCCTTGAACCTCCAAAAAGTGTCATGATCCACCTCCTTAACAGCAGCTTACATGATGCTTCAATAATGAACAAGAGAGTATACCACAAAGCTTATCTGTAGTCTTTAAACATTGCCTTGAGTTGAAGCAAGTGAAAAACAAAAAATCAAATCAGAAGGTTCATTAGCCAATTTAAATGTTTTTTTGTTTTCTTTCCTTATTCGTCGACAGAGTGAAAATGTTTCAGTCTTAGAAAAAGTCTCAAAACCTGCATAAAGTTATTTTTTTCTTGATGTTTTTTTTCGTTTTTGTTTGTTTTTACCAACCAGTTTTATTTTCTCTTTGTGTTTGGAAACGGAAAAGGGAGAAGGCGAACCCCCCTGCTGGGCTGGAGGAAGCAGCACCGAGAACTCCATCGTGAAGAAATCTCCCCTCATCTCGTCAGTGGAAGAGTCCACCTCGCTGTCACTCCGAGTGAGGAATAGCTCATCTCACAGACCGGGGAAGGGGACTGGATTAGTCGGTGAATCTCTGACAGGCTTTTTTCCAGCGACAGGCTGTGCACCACATTTCTCTCTTCTCCATGCCGTACACCTTTCTGCACTTCTTCGCCTCCCCGCGGGGTTTCCTTGGTAACAGCAGATGTGACAGCATAAGGACATGCACACAGACATCCAGACGCCCACATGGGCAAAAAACACACATGTATGTACAATGCCGCTCAATGGCACCTAAATGTGTACATGTGCATGTAGGGGCAGGATCAGGAACACAAACACGTACACAAAAACAAGTCTTGTCCTTTAACAAGTCAATATAAAAATGATTCTGCACAACAAAAACATCTTTAAAGAGCTTGAGGTTGGGAGCAAACAGGGTCTTGGTAATGTATCAGTACAAATGTTACAAGAAATGAATCGTGCCCAGTTATTTAGCAGAAATTTTAACATTACCACAAAGACATAAATTAGTCTCAGTGTCCTTGTTTTACCTTCCACTGGCAATCTACTATTATAAGATATTACTGTAACACACTGCTACAAATATTCAATTTAATCATTTCAGAATTTTTAATGCAACCAAGTAGAGTGAATGAGAAATTAATTTTAGGAACACTAAAATTAGGAACACAATTTAGACCCCACAAAGGACTGTGTTCTCAGACAACGTGACATAGAAAGATACAAAAAAAGAAAACACAATTTGGTATAATATGATGTAAATATAAATGTTTCTCTTTTATTTGATCACGAGAAAAGTGGAACAGTTCTACCCCCCCTTTCTTGACTTTAACAGAGTAGTTTAACAATCCTAACACAATCACTGAGACATAGCACACATAGCAAATGGCTGATGCATACCTGGTTCCTGGTGTGGATTTAGGTGCCGGTGTTATTAAAGTGTGGTTCTTATTAACAGTGGTGTGTGTGCTGGCTGCTGGCTGCCGCTTTTCACCGATGCTAACTGTCCGAACATGAGTCACAGGCCCCTGGCAAAATGAAAAGACATCATAAGTGCATTGCTTAATATTATACTGACACAGTGAAGCCTCAGAGCGTCTGGGCTACTCTCAAATGTGGCTGAACAAAGAGAAACGATCAGTTATCATACACGGATTAAACAGACAACAATACATAAAGCTTGGGTAGTTACAAACACAAGACACAACCTTTATTCTGTGGCTGTCGGTACGGTATTACTAACTACTATTATTATTAGTAGTAGTTTAACTGGTAAGAACATCTGTATCTCAACTGGAAGGTTTGGCTCAATATGTGCATATTGAGCCAAATATCATATGTGCAGATTCTGTTATTAAACTTTATGTTAGCTCCAGTATCTTCACTAGTCCTTTATGTGGTGAGCAGTGATTTTCTTATATTGTGCATTAATATGCAAAAGTCCAGCCTCCCCTGGGTAAATTACTAATTTTGTTGGTTTTTTTTAAGTGAAGAGAAGCAAATACCACCCCTGCAGTCTAATCTAAACAATGTTACTTTTCATTTAATGAACTTGAAAAAATAAATAATGAAACTGGTTGTGCAAAAGTTGGCCTTTCTTCCCCAGTGATTGTTGTCATTTCTACAGTACTTTCCTGGCAGAAAATTCTTTATCATCTATGATTATCAAGCCACACAATCCCCTTTTGGAGATTAACACTGTGCTGTGCAACTTCTGAAAGCTTTCTATGTCATCATGAGACAGGCACAAGCTATCACAAATACACAAATGACATCCAACTTTGCACTGCTATGAATCAGACGTGTCTGTGAAGATTCTCAGTCATCCAGGTCATGGTTATCCTCGTAGTTTCAATCGTAGCATCTGGACTTGGTTGAGTTAGCTGGAAGACGTTTCACCTCTCATCCAAGAGGCTTCATCAGTTCTAAACTGACTGGTTGGGAGTTCCAGATTTTATACTCTTCAGGATCCATTAACACTATTGAAGCTTCAGTCTGCTGGGTGAGTGTTGCCCCTCCCTCATTATGCGAGTCGTTAGGTAATTCCCTCTCACAATGGGGTTCGTTAGGGCCCTTGTTTCACAATGGGTCCCTAACAAACCCCATTTGAAAGGGCAGGACCTGATGACCCTCATTGGCACCGTTCTCAACAGGTCTCAAAGGGCTCTAACAAACCCCATTGTGAGAGGGAATGACCTAACGACTCGCATAATGAGGGAGGGGCAACACTCACCCAGCAGACTGGAGCTTCAATAGTGTTAATGGCTCCTGAAGAGTATAAAATCTGGAACTCCCAACCAGTCAGTTTAGAACTGATGAAGCCTCTTGGATGAGAGGTGGAACGTCTTCGAGCTAACTCAAACAAATCCAGATGCTTTTACTGAATAATGTTCAACAGGATTTTTATTTACTCCGTGTGTTTTAATTGTTTTATGATCCACTCTGATCAGCTATCCAACAAGATTCACAGACTCCCTTCTCTATATTAACGTGTGATCCCAGTTAGTCACAGTCAAACACTGCAAATAAAAGGAGGCCTGTTGTATGAGGCAGTAAGAGAGGCTTCCAACAACGAGCAGCATTGTTGAATCAATGAGCTGCATATATTTATCTGAATAAATAAATACAAATCGCTGTCACAACAGAGTCCATCACTGTAGTACATTTACGGCATAAATCAATAGCGCTGCATTAAAATAATAGGACACAACTATGTGAATAAAATGAGTGAATCAATATTTATAGATATTGGCACAGTCAATCACTTCTCATACCTTTATTTAAAACAATACTAAGAAGATATTACTTAGATGACTTAAGATCAACATGCATTTGCTTAGCAGTGGAGATTATGTCATTTCTTGTCAGACACACTGGCTTGTGCCCTAATTAGCTAAACATCGGAGATCTTCAGGATGCATTTCACCCGGCTCCGTATGAACATAAAGGAGAAGAGAAAATCAGTCTGACTGCGCCAAACAAGAGATGTCCCTAGTGGATCCAGGTATATATCTTAATTTTCCGGATCAGTATTGACTAAAGTAAATAAAAAAAGCTAATCAATATCTGATCCTTCCTTTCCTGAACTCTAATGTGTACCACCTCAGCTTGCTGGTGTTGTCTGCTGCACTCAGCCAGACTCTACTGAAAGGCTGCAGCTAATGATTAAGTTCATGATCAATTACACTTGGTGATTATGCTGATTAATCAACTATTTTTTCAATAAAATATTAAAATAAATAATGGAAAATACCTATGTCCATGTGACATTTTCAAATGAACAGGAAGACCTCTGATTTAATGTATGAGTTATCGGTATTCTCGTGTTCACCTTATTCCACCCCGACGGAAACGTGTGGTTAAACAAAGAAAGACATGTTATTATTTTCACCTCACTGAACCGGTTGTTCCTTCTTATTCCATTATTCACTCGTTGCTTGTTTCTTCCTGTATGTATTAGTTTCTTATATATATGAAGAAAAAAAGTGTAAAATTCTTATATTTGACAGGCAGGAAGCAGCAAATTGTATGCATTTTTGCTTGAAAAAAAAAAAAACAACTCAGATGATTATTTGAGCAGAATAGTCGCAAAAAAACTTAAAAACGTCACACACGTAGCTATGACAGGATGCTTGGACGTCACTTTTGTTCTATTTATGTCGGCCTGTCTGTCCTCCATGTCTGACGATTGTAACAAACAACCCACGTGAATATATGTTGACAATTGATCGATTTATGATCACTTGTCAACATATATTCACGTGGGTTGTTTGTTACAATCGTCAGACATGGA